>WNWK01008847.1:10000-81389 GCA_009830355.1 Cherax destructor | reverse complement strand
CTGTCCCACTTCCAGCTCGCTACGTTCCTCACTGACAATGACATTCGTTTTCCGATGCTCATTGTCAATATGTTGAGTCGTAACCACTTCTCTTCTCCGTCCTTCATCTTGTCGCCTCACACAATCAGCTGCAAAATGGCCAGGCTGCCCACACAACCTGCATGTTTTCACCTGGCCCTGATAATGCACGTACACCTGTGTGCGAAAGCAGTCCATCAATACAAATGATGGTATAGGTTTGCTTAAACTTGTCTTAACAGAGTAAGAACCCTGCAATAGTCCAACATATGGTCCCTGCGCCCATCTTCCTATATTCACGGCATGAACCACACCAAAATTCTTAAAGACAGCATGTATGTCCTCTGGGCATGCCTCAAATGGTACATTATTTACCTGGACCCATTTATAGGTAGCTGAAACATCATGCAGACAAACCTCGACACCCTTGTTAACCATCATCTTGCGTTCCTGGTAGCAATCCAACACTCACTGGTACGCCTCCGTGCTGGCAAATTTGACAAAAATTCTACTTGCTCCATTCATGGAAACGCCGTAGTGATCCTGCAGTACCACTCCATAGGTGTCACGTAGAATGGCCGGCAATAGCACGTCTTCTGCATTAGCTGGAAGAATGACCCCTTGCACTAGGTCAACACATACAGTGTTTACACATCGCCTGTAGGTATCGGCCATCTTGGCTGAAAATCAAGTTGCCCAAAGCTACCGCTAGGGGAGTACCAATACGTTTGCACACTACCAGTGCTGGACGAGGAATCAGTCCCTTAAATTGCGTACACTTGTAAGACAAAGAATGAGGGGAGACATAATCGAAGTGTATAAGTGAAAGATGGGTATTAACAAAGGTGATATAAATACAGTCTTGAGTATATCTCTCCAAGAGAGAACCCGCAGTAATGGATTCAAATTAGTCAAGTTTAGATTTAGAATGGATATAGGAAAGTATTGTTTTGGAAATAGGGTAGTTGATGAGTGGAACAGTCTGCCTAATAGGGTTATTGAGGCTAAAACCTTGGGTAGTTTCAAATTTAGGTTGGACAAATACATGAGTGAGAGTGGTTGGATTTGAGTGGGTCTTGCACATGGGTAAATTGAATTTTCAGAGTTTATTGCTTGGGTGGCATTGTGAGTTGGGTTGGGCAAGTGTCCTGTTAGTGGGATGGATTGTGAAGGACCTGCCTAGTATGGGCCAACAGGCTTGCTGCAGTGTTCTTCCTTATGTTCTTATATCTCAATGTTCCTCTTGAGATGTTACTTTATATCAATGTTCCTCTTAAGATGTTACTTTATATCTGAATGTTCCTCTTGAGATGTTACTTTATATCTGAATGTTCCTCTTGATATGTTACTTTATATCTCAATGTTCTTGTTGTCATCAGTGCGTGTTGTTTCATGGAATTTGCTGTACTTGTCTTTGTTTTAGGCCCTTATATTGTATTATGTCTTTTAAATAAAATATATATTAAAAATATCTGTACATGAAGTTTTAAATAAAATATATAAAAAATTATACTTGTTTATTATAAAGAAGTTTAGTTCCCCAAATCTTCCAAATATAGAGTGATATTATTTCCTCTGTGAGATGTTATGAAAAGGAATATAAGCATTTGGCTTATGATATCAGAGTTCCAGCACTGGTACTCTGATATCATAAGATGGACTGGGAGGGGAAAAAGTTCGTTAAATAAGAGTGGAAGATTGAATGACTGGTGGAGGAAGTATGACTGGAAGTGTGCCTGTTCAGAAAGGATACGTGAGCAGTTACCTTACCCCCTCCCCCTAATCCACCGGGTGAGTATCGTCCCTTTGCTTCCTGCTCTCATCAAGTCTGTAAGTAGAGAGCGCCACTCTTTAACATTTAGTTTTGCTTTCTTAATTCAATAGATAAAGAGTTATACTCTTGTTAGTTTTTTTGACTTTTGTCCTGACTTGGGTAATATTTAGTCACCACCATTTCTTTTAAAGGCCTTCAGCCTATTATGTGAATGACTCCTTGTCCGGTGAGTAACTTGGTTTTGAGCCTCGCCTGATGGTTAGGGTCACCACGAGATGCAAGACGAGGGGCATTGTTCTAATAACAGGTCAGAAACGGAAGAATCCGTAGTAATGGGAACTCTGTTGTTCCTTCACCTTTGGATCTACACTTCTGAATCATAACGAGAAACTGCAGTTACGTCACTTCTGTGCAAGTAAACAACCTTCATTTAACTGTTTTTCTAAACCATAAGGACAGAGGTAATATCTCGGCAACATATTGAGGAACTGGCCTTGTCCTTTACGTTGCCGATTTCCAGTTAACTACTACGGCCCGCAGATAACTGTTACCTACGCTGTTTGTACACCATAAGCATTGTAGCAGTCTGATGCTGGACTTCACAATAGTCACGACCACCTGAGCCTCATTATGCTATCTAAAGCGTTCCATTACACTAGTTATTCCTGTGCACCTTGCCATAACATCGGCAGACTCCGATCCTCCTGTACATATTAGGCTTGTTCATTTGATTTATTTCAGTTAGAACTGTTTCATGTAAAATTATTTTAAATTACTTATTCAATAAAGCTTATTTTGTTATAACTATTCTCGAAGTTTTCTTTGCAGGAGGATGGGGTTATTTTCATGATCTCCTTCAGAACCTCTGAAGGGTTTTAAGGGCCCTTACACCTACAAAAGGACTGAGCTGCATTACCATGTTTCTCAAAGAACTATGATTCTCATAATCATCGTCTCTGAAACTAGTGCTTTTTGCTGTAGCCTGCAGATTTTTAAGTGATGTGCTTTGAGGAAACCATCAGCTGTTCCACTGGCACTAATAACTTTATTAGACATCCACCCAAAGTCAGAAAGGTGGAAAAAATTTCGGTCTAGTGAATCATCTCATGGTGCAGGTACATGCCATGATAACCATTTTATCCTCGCCTAGGACTTTGGCCAAACCCACAGGATCACATTACTCCTTAATCGAACGACTTCGTTTTCACTGCGCTGGTGTGCTGTATGTAGTCCAATGATCATGTGAGTGTGCATATGGATAATATTACATATGCCATTCCCATATTTAATTTGTGCAATAGCTGGAGAAAGCCTCTGACCAGTTTCTAAACTTTCGTGTGTCCAACTTAGAAAAAGATGAATCCAGTAGTGTTACTACCACTTTGGCGCTTTTAGTCTCTAAATGGTATAGTATTTTTTTTTACATCGCTGCATTATTTTTGCCTCAATGCCAGTAAGGGACCATTGATCCAAGGAACTGGACTATTCTTTCCCTTCCTCTTGAAGGGACGGGGAGGGGGGGTCCTTGAAGCATTGGACCTATTGGTCTCCTTCCTCAGACCAAACCTAATTACCACTCCCCTATCCCCCCTCCCCCGTTTCCCCTGTCCCGTTTGTAGCCTCTGGGGTCTTCCCCTCTGGCATTAGTTTCTAGGTAGGGGAAAGTGTGCTGGGGTTCATTCCACTCCGTGGGGTCCCTCAAGAGTGGTGTAGTTTGCCGTGGAATCTGGATCTGGAAATGCCCTGCTTCCTTCCTGGATTTCCAGGAGGTGGGGTGTCCTGCAGGTGATGGGTGTATCTCCAGAGGCTGCCCGTTGGTTCTGGGGGGTGGCATCTGAAGGAGGTATGCTTTGTGGTAGGTTTCCAACCGCCCTCCCTTTTGTTCGCAGAGGTGGCTTGGTAGATGTGAGGTTGCTATCGTGGAGTACTGGTTTACAGGTGTGAAGGGCACGGGTTCCACGATCCATCTGTACTGCTGGCGGTTTCGAGGTCCTCTCGGATGAGATGGGGAAACTTATAGCCATTTCATGCCTTCTAGTGGCTGTCTTTCTTGTTTTTTTTCCTTTTTTTTCTTTAAAAAAGTCCCGTCACGAAGTCTTCGTTCTGTGATAACTCTCCTCCTCCCAGGCTCCTTTCAGTTACCGAATCTTATTCTGACCCGGCTTCATTATTGGACCATTCTCCAGACTTACCATACCCCTGTACCTTCTACTGGTGACACTTCGTCACCTGCTCTAGGCTCTGAGACTCCACCACTTTCTTCTAGTTCCTCTTGCACGCCTTTAACTATGCGTTTGGCTTCCCCGAATAGTACGATGGTTTTCGGATTCCCCGCCTACCTCAGGTCGGGCTGCCCGTGGAACTACGCCTAAACATTCCACACCATTTGCTGATGACAGTTCTTCGGTGTCTGCTCATTCCACCGAGAAACGACCTACAAGACACCCACTCTCATTACGCAGTGTTCAAAACTACACAGTGGACAAAATTCTTTTCCCTACAACCAACATCTCCAACTGATTATCTTTCAGACCCTAGTATTTGAAGTGATGTGTGCATTGTTACAGTTGAGAATGCAGAACAAGCTCATGATCTTTCCCAACTTACTTCCATCGATAATGTTCCTATCACAATTCACAAGCATGCTACTCCGAATTCTTGTGGTATGGTGGTTTTACCACGTGCCATTGTATTGTGATTTTTCTGTCTTGTGGTGACGATATCACAGTAGATACAAATGTCCTGCCCATTCACAGTAGATACAAATGTCCTACCCATTCCCAGTAAGATCGCTCACTTAATCTTTGACTGTCATGAACTCCTGTTCTCCGTTTATATTGTGGGTCATCGCCTAGGGGTCCGTAAAGTGGTCCCTACACCCCAACAGTGTCGAAATTGCTGGTGCTAAATACTGCAGGTCCGCGGCAGTGCGCCCGGACTGCGGTGCCGCAAATCATGCTGATACATCTAGCAGTCTTCCCCCCCCCCTTCCCCACTTGTCTTAATTGCAATGGAACTCTTCCTTTTTCCTGCCGACATCAGGTCTATCTTAATGAACGTGAAATTCGTTGTCATAAGGAGAGCGAAGGCCTTATGAAATGGCTCTCTTAGCTCTGCTTTCAGGGGAATCTTCATCGTGTTTCTTATTCTTTAGCTAGGAGACCTCCAAACTTGACGGGCCCCCTGCCTACCAGCTCCTCTGGTGCCATGTCTTCCGGGATCACCCCCGTTTAATTTTTTTGCGGTTTTACCCTCTGAAACCCTCTCCTCCTTACCTCTTCATCTTCTCTCCCACTAGTTTGTCTGCGACGCTTCGCACACCTGCAACTTTTTAGCGCTTATCACCTGCGAAGTTGAACCTGTCTCCTAAGCCCATGTTTCTTCACATTCCTCCAGTACTTAAAATTCCCCAACAGTTCTTTTCGACCTCGGTGCCTAGTTCTCACCTTTCTAACTCTCACGAAGGTGGAGGTTCACAACCCCCTCGTGTGGTCCTCTTTCCCTGTTTCCCACTCCCCAGACTTCTTCCTCCCAATCCCCCTCCTTTCTCTTGTTCCACTACAGGACTCTTCTGTTGCCTCCACTATATCTCTCCAGATTCATACACCCCCTCTTCCTCTCAGACCTCTGGTTCCATCCAGTCTCCCTGATCTCTACTTGCTCTAATTCACCTGTCTTTGAAGTGATGGTATCGGCATCTTGTCCTCTGAAACACTTGATGCTATCTCCAACTATATTTCGGAGACTAAACCCTCGATGGACACCAGGGCGCTTCCTTATACCCCTTATTTTTCACAACCCTCGCAGCAATCTTTTTTCCTTCACATCATTCTGATACCTCCTTGCTCACACGCTTTGTTGCCTTCACACATTGACTTCACCGACGCTACTAGCCTGTAGTTTATTGCTTCATTGTTAGCATAATTGTCTTTGTGAATAATGACTTAGGAATATTCGTGGCCTCAGGGGTAATCAGGGAAGAACTCCAGGTGTTTCTCAGTTTTCCCCAGTATGTGTCGGGTTACAAGAGCCTAAGGTTCGTTCAGCAGCAATCCGTCCTGTTGCATTCTTCTGATCCCTTTCCTGGTGAACTTTTAATAAAAATGTGCTTGTGTGCATTGGCATAGTTTCAACAGGTCTTTGTTCGTTCTCAGCTGCATTATACTGCAGCCCTCATTTGCACAGGTGGTATATAGTTTTCTATCTCTCCCCTTCCTGTGCATTCTGTATCTCAGATGTTGCGTTAGGTGATTTTAACGCTTGCCATCATCTTCATGTTTTAAATACGGGTGCTCCCACCTATTTTGACTCTCGCACTATTTTTTCTTGTATTGATCTTTCTCTTTGCTATATTCTCCCGGATTTGCACGACAGTGGTCACTTTATCTTCTACGTATTCCCGACCGCCTCGTAGCCCCCGTTGGCAATTTGGACGAGCGAATTGGGACTTGTACTCTCGTCTTACCGCTTTATGTGAGGACCCTTCTTCGTCCACTGTTGAGCTGGTTCACCAGTTTTCCACCTTAGTTTTGACTGCAGCGTCATGTTCTATTTCTCAAACCTCAGGCAGGCATTATCAGACATGCATGACTTGGTGGTTTTCTGTATGTGCCCATGTATGTAGTTTGAAACGTGCTGCGTGGGGCCGTTTTCGATATAATCGGACCACAGATCGTCTTTTGAATTTTAAGCAAGGAAGGACCGTCGCTCGCATCGTCATTCGCGACGCTAACCGCACTTGATGTCAAGACTACGTTTCTACAGTTACCTAGATTTTCCCTATGTGTGGTTTGAAAGAAGGTACAGAAGTTGTGTGGCAAGTACGCTCTACACCCTGCTCCCGTTTTGCTGGTGTTAATGTTGCAGAACCTCTCGAGGTTGCCATGGAAATCGGAAACTATCTTGTCCATGTCTCCCTAGGGCTTCACCTCTGTCCCCAGTTTCTCGCTTCTAAGTCTGGCAGGGAGCAATCGCAGTTGGATTTCTCTTCTAATGGGATTGAGCCGTATAGCATACCTTTTACTCTTAGAGCTAGTCCACGCTTTCCACTTGCCGGTCATCGTCAGCTGTGCCTGATATTCATATCCGTATGCAATAGCATCTGCATTCTACGAAAATGTACTACAGTTTCGCAAGCCAGGCACTTCGGGGCTTGATTCATCTCACCATCGCCCCATTGCTCTGCCCAGTGTAGTCTCAATGGTGATGGAACGATTGGTGAATAGACGTCTGATATGGTATTTGTAGACTTACAATAAATAGTCTTTCTCGTCAATATAGCTTTTGCAAGGGCCGCTCTACTTTGGACCCCTTGCTCCACTGAGATGCGTATGTGTGAAATGCCTTTGCTAATAACCAATCCGTCCTGGTAGTCTTTCTATCTCGAGAAGGCAAATGACACAACTTGGTGGTATAACATCTTAGCCCAGGCCCACTTCTTAGGCCTCCGTGGTAATCTACAGACCTTCCTTGCTGCTTTCTTATCTGAAAGACATTATCGTGTCCGTGTTATCGCCTCGCTTTCCTCACATTTTTCAGGCGGAGGGAGTCTTACAAGGTTGTCCTTAGCCCTACCCTTTTTCTCTTGGCTATAAATGACCTGCCTTCCGTTCTTCAATCACATATTTGGTCGACGCTCTGTGGTTGACTTCACTTTTGCTTACGCAGGCGCTGACTGTCACCTACTAGCGCCTTCAGGATGTTTCCCATTGAACCACTTCTCATGGATTTAAATTTTCTAGTGTGAAAACCTATTTCATTACCTTCACTAGACGTCCTCTTGTCCCAGATATTCCATTGCATTTACACGGCACACGCATCCCGGAATGTGATACCGTCAACTTTCTTGGACTTCTATTTGATCGCCGGTTGACATGAAACCTCACATTTCCTCTTTGAAGGCAGCTTGCCATGGTCGGCTGAATCTTTGAAATTCTTGCGCATCGTTCATGGGAACAGATCGCTGGACTCTCCTCAGTTTTCATTCCGCCTTAGTCTTGTCAAAGCTGGA
Source organism: Cherax destructor (assembly GCA_009830355.1). Lineage (NCBI taxonomy): Eukaryota > Metazoa > Arthropoda > Malacostraca > Decapoda > Parastacidae > Cherax > Cherax destructor. The sequence continues at coordinate 73,587 of WNWK01008847.1, read as the reverse complement.
TTATGGCGACCAAGTCTATTCTGCGGCTTCTGCAACTCTAAGTTAGGTCTCCTTCATCAGGGTCTACGTTTATGACTTGGGGCCTTTCGTTCATCCCCTGTTGAAAGCCTCTTATGATGAGGCGAATGTTCCTTTCTTTGACACATAACCCTTAGCGTCTCTTCCAGCCCTTTATTCCCCTCACCTCTGATCCCCTCTCCACCTTGCTGTTTATAACCCCGGCACTACTTTCTGCCCCGCAGCGCTGCATGACCCTTTTCGGTTTAGCACTTTATTTGATTATAATAATTCCCGGAGCTCTTCTATATTTTTTTGTTCAATACATAGTCCTGAGCTGCTTGCCATTTACTAAAACATTGTTGGCGGACCTCACTCCACCTAGAATTGTTTGCACAGCTTGAGAACCAGCAACGATATACAACGTGGACATTCATCATTTAACTAATATTGTCAAGGGCGTGTAGGAGTGAGCTGCAGCAACAGCCATAATAAACATGTCCACTTTGCTTGAGTTCACCCATCTACTTCCGCTAATGTTGGGAGTGTTCTTGCATCTTGATTATCTTGTCCTATTCCTTGTCTCGTTGCGATGAACAACCTTTGCTCCTTTTAATGGAGATTATCTTCTCACCCCATAATTTCCTAAAAAATATAACTGTGATCAGAGTAAATTTATTTCTCTTGATAATCTCGTGTATACCTTCCTTCCATCACTCGGATGATTCTCACTATTTTCCAGTATTCCTGCTTTCACAAGTATCATTTTCTCAACTTTTCAAATATATGTAATAGACTGACTTTGGTACACTAGTTCCAGAATCTAAAGCTTGTCTGTCACAATGCCCCATACATTTCCTCGCATTTATTACGTTGTAAACATTAACTTGCATTTCTCGATTTAAGTTTATTTTTTCTGAGATTTATCTGTAGGTTCGACAGATGTGCTGATATTTACTATTTACTTATCAGTCATTCACTTGTATAACGATTGCTATATGCATTCGTGTAAAATGAGAGAGGGAGCTACCTACTCCAACCGCTTGCTTTTGTGTAATTATATATTCGTAATTACGTTTAAGAGCTTGCTTTGAGTTTTCCAAAGCTTTTGATCTCGCCTCTTAATTCACGACCAATAAGGGAAAAACAGTATAATGTTCTCTTTTAGAACTGTAGTCATCTTTAACTAAATTATTAATAAACTAATCCCAGTTTTAAATCTTTGACTTATTTGTTTCCCTCAATTCTCTATTTCACCACCAGATTGTTGTATAGTGATCATGTTCCTCCTAGTTCTTTATTCTTCTTGTACTCCTACGTAGATTACCTTTAATTCATATTCCACTCTTAATGCACTCCTTTTGACTCTGAAGATAGACGGACTTACGAAATGTAGGCTTCACACTGGCGCTGCAACCTCAAGAATGAGGCACATATTACGTATTAAGCATTTGGGAAGTCTCTTTTACAATCCCGAATGTCATGAATATTGTTTGCAAACTTATCCTATGCTTAAGATGTTCAGTTTATATGGGCCTCAGAAGACAAGTAGGAATTATTATAATAACTAAGGGGTGTGCTAAAGGTGTAATGTGCTTGATCGGAGATCAGAGAAGGTGAAGTATAACAAAGGTAGTTATTCAGGGCGGTGAGGAGTGCTGAAGGAGATATATTCAAAATTGGTGTAATACATTCGTTGCTGAATAACTCAAGATGGAGTCTGTCAAAGGTGGGGTCGTCAGCAAGGAGGGTAATAAAATAAGGGTGTTAGAATGGTGACTATGTCGGAGGTACATTCTTCGTGCCCGCTGGTAGACAGGACAGTCTAATATTATATGTAAAATTCAAATTGGAATCTGACTATTCTTGCAGAATCTTAGAGGCGCCCAGTGCCTCTCCATGAGATACCCATGAGTCACGAAATCGTAATGATACGATTGGAAACAAACCATACCACGGGTGGGGCTTGAACTCACGGTTAGTCGTAAAACTCCAGACCGACCGGTCTGGAGTTTTACGACTAACCGTGAGTTCAAGCCCCGCCCGTGGTATGGTTTATACCCATGAGTGAGACCCGTTTTCTCGAAGCGAAGACCTGAGAGCATAATCTCTCAACCACGACATTGATAAGACCAGAAACCTGAACACGTCTTGATAAATATAATGTTATGATTCAACTCGGACCAACGTTGTTGCCAACGGTTGCGAATGTAGAGTTTACGGCAAAATTGTCTGAGAATGGAATACCCCTATATGAAACGTGAAGGTCGTGTACCGCTGACCACACAGCCAAGACTGCCTCATTGCCCTGACCATCAACATGACCAGGGACCCAGCAGAAAACTGTTTTATTTTGCTAGAAATGAGACAACCAAGGTTGTATATGAAGAACTAGGGGATGAGGCGGATTAAATTTTCTGATAGCTTGCAAAGAACTGTCTGAAACTGCTACGAATGTCGACGTAGGCCTTAAGGCCTTAATGCAATAAGAATAACTGCGATGAGAACTGCACACAATTAAAGTGTAAAAATGGTAGCCGAGTCCAATAAATGACTGGGAATACTGTTGCAAACACGACAGCGTCAGATGATTTAAACCGTCTGTTTAAAGTGCAACAGAATAAAAATCAAACCAGAAGTGGTTAAGAAAAAGAGCAACGGTAAAAACACAATCTCACAACAAATGCGTTTTCGTTCACGGATTTCACGTCGGACAACCCTCGCACACTTAAAATCAAAGAGCAACTCTGTGGTCTTATTATAATCCCCACACAGCACGTTTCAATCGCATCTCGTGAGCATTTTACAGAATGCCTACCCGAGGTTTGAGGGAATGTATTGGGAGTTGTGGTAAAAACAGTGGTTAAAAGTAGTTGTAATAGCTCATCAGGGGAGGGCAAAGGAAAAGGATCCTCGCTATAAATACTTTGATGCGAGTAAAGAGCCCAATTTGCCTGTTTAAATTGTCAAAGTTGGCCATGAGGAGGACGACAATATGAATGGGAAGTAATGAGGATAGGAAAATGATAGTTGTCATTTAAATCTGGAAGCACAGATGAACAAATTCAGAGAGCTATGCAAGAGTGAGTTTGAGTCGGTCAAAATAATTTGGATAACCCATGGAGGGGAAAAGTGAGAAGTCTCGAAATGATCACCAGGAAAGTCAGTGAGACAACCCACCCTCTCCCCAGGAGAAATGATGAGTATTAAAATGACCTAATAAGAGGAGAGGTGGAGGAAGAACAAACCAGAAATGCAACATCAGGATTAGATAAAACCTGAGGAGAAAGATGCAAAAAAGCAGACTGTACCATTAGATGCAGGTTGCAGTGTAATGCAGCGAAGTATGAACACAGATCTGAGTGTAGTATACGGGTGTGCACAAGAAGTGCATTTTTTTAAAAGTCCCATCGGGAAGAGATATAGCCCGAGATGGGATGGATAACAGCAGAGCGCAATTTTGGTTCTTGTAAACACACAAACTTGGGAAAACTGGGAGAGCAACACCTGAAGCTCACCCGTAAACACACAAACTTGGGAAAACTGGGAGAGCAACACCTGAAGCTCACCCGTAAACACACAAACTTGGGAAAACTGGGAGAGCAACACCTGAAGCTCACCCGTAAACACACAAACTTGGGAAAACTGGGAGAGCAACACCTGAAGCTCACCCGTAAACACACAAACTTGGGAAAACTGGGAGAGCAACACCTGAAGCTCACCCAGATTACCCCTGAGGCCACGAATATTCTACTGTAAGTTAGTCATGATTTGACAATAGAAGTATTCTGGTAACATGAAGCAGTAGGTGTCTACGGACTAGTATGGTTAATGAAGTCTTCATGCAGATGTAGCGGCAAATTTGTAAGGAGCGACGGACTGGAATGCTGTGAAGAAAGGAGTTTTGTAGAAGGTTGTGTAAAATGTAGAGGAGTGATGGGAGGTGGCTCTGTGTCTATCATTGGTTTTGTCTCGTCGATGAATATGGAGATGGTTTCAGTAGTTTTCAAGACTGGAAAGGCAATGAAAGTTACCAAAGGGGGAATGAGAGGTTAGAGGCATCTTGGGAAGAAACTTGAGAGGGGACAGAAGAGGAAGAAACCAGAGTGGCAACAGGAAAGGAAGAAACCTGTGTGGGACAGGAGAGGAAGGAACTGTAGGAAGGGGTGGATGAACGTCTACACCAGTAACAGATACAATAAGAGGTGGAGAACTAGGTCCACATAGAGGAAAAATAAAATGTTTGAGTAATCTGTGATTGAAGGGTTAAACGAAATGTGTACTTTGGTGATGTTTTAGACTTTGGAGAGGTAAGGATGCGAGGTGATGGTTTAGTTGTGGAAGGTCGTGAAGACAAAGATATGCGAGCGAGAAGACGAAAACATAAGGACAGTAGCAGGCGATGAGGTAGGACTTCGAAACTCAGGGCTTCAAAACACACAGAGGCTAGAGGCTGTCCAGTAACTCTTGAATAAGAAAGCCGTGGAAGTCTCCATTGAACGGATATGGGAGACTGCCATGGCGGAAGAGAAACCATGTTTCTCTTTGAGACAACGATTTTCTCGTTTCTTTAAGAAAAACTGGCAACGTAGAGAATAAGCTAGGTGAGCTTCAATACAATTAAGGCAAGAGTGTGGTGGGGAGGCTACAGGAAGGATTACTATGGTCAGCAACACCACACACCCGGCATTCTGCTAATGACTTTCAATATTTCGCAGGATGGCTAAAACGCCAGCAATTCATAAATTTTTAGGGTGTAGACATCAATTCCCGTACTTGTAAGCTGTGGCTTGCAAGATACAGGAAATTCATGACAATCAAAAGTTAACTTAGCTATATTACAGGAATAACGCCTCCGCCCGCAGGCAGCAAGTACACAAAATTTCAGTTTAGGAATTAAGAGGTCATGGAGCTCAAGTTTGCTCCATAACGTCAGCATCACACGTCAGGATATCACGTTGAAAGATGTGGAAGAACAACGGTTCCACTAAATAATTCAGAAAAATGTGTTTATGAATCGTAAATATTGTTAATGAAGATAAGAATGGAAAAAAAAACGCGGTATGGATTGGGTTTGAACCCATGAAAGGCGTGTCCTAAAATTCCAGGCCAGAACAGAAAGATTGTGAGGCTGTCCAGCATTTTGAACAATGACGATGCATACACCACTCTTGAACATTAAATAAAATATTTTGTCCGTGGCATAGGAATGCCTCGTTGATACTATGGTCTGAAAGATAGCTGGTGGGAGATGTTGATTGTAAAGGAAATAACTTAGTCCATTGTATACCTGGAAACATAGAGAAAGAGCAGTGTCGTTTCTGGAAAAAAGAGAGAGTTAGCCGGGACAGTGGTCGTTTAGTTTGGGGACCGGAGGTGGTCCGTTATGAGGTGAGTAGGCGATCTGAAAATCGTTGCACAGTAGAGGGAGAAACCTCTCTAGCAACCCTGTAAAGAAGATGATATTGAGTTGTTAGAGAGGTCCAAAAAAAGGTCTAATGATGAGACAGGGTCGTGAAGGAAAGCCGCAGGAGAAAGGGGTCCGGGAGGAGGAAGTTTCATGGACATGGGTGTCCATGGTAAGGTTTTTTTTTATTATTTTTTTGATAAAAATGGGTTCGTGGAGTGGTAGCTCCTAGGAGGAATGAAAGGGATCATATATCCCCCCATGTGTAAAAGAGAACCTTCAGTGCGGTCGGTAGTGCAGATGCTGCATGGAACCCGTGCCCTACCCTACCCTTCACGCCGGTAAACCAGCGATCCACTGTAGTAACCTAATACCCACCGAGCTACCTCCGGGTACAAAGAGAGCGGTCGGAAGCCCGCCACGAGGTACCTCCCTGTACCACCACCTCCCGGAACCGCGAGGCAGCATCCAAAAATACAACCATCACCCGACAAACACCCTAAACCACCACCCTGGACACTGGAGGGTGGATCTGAACATCCCCAGATCCAGATTCCACAGCAAATACCACTACCACCAAGGACCTCAACAGCAGGAAAGGAAGGAGAGGGGTGGGATGTGAAAGGAGGAATGGGAGGGATGGGGCAGGGAAGGTCCAATTTCTTTGACCAAGAGAGACTTCGCGACAGCGAGGTTTTTCTTCCATATTTCACTCGGTTATTATTTTTCCCCCAACTCCCAGCATCTTAATTGTGTTTACATTCAGGTTAAATTCTTGAAACAGTTATTAGATTGTTGTGTGAGATCTTTTTCAGAGTTTCCTGTAATCTTCAATTCTCCTCAGAATATATTGTTCTTAGTGCTTGGGCGTGCATGCGTGCGTACGCCCATATATGTGGTTGCAGTAGTCAAGTCACAGCTCGTGTGTGTATTCCCCTAATTGTACTTATCTAATTGTGGTTGCAGGGGTCGTGTCATAGCCCCTGGCCACGCTTCTTCACTGGTCGCTACTAGACACACTCACTGCTCCGTGAGCTTTATCATGCCTCTTAAAGCTATGTATGGATCCTGCCTCCACGACCTCCCTTTCCAGACTATCCCACTTCCTGACCATTGTGACTAAAGAAATACTTCCTAACGTGACTTCCTAATATCCCTGTAACTTATCCGAGTCTTCAACTTCCAACTGCGACCCCTTGTTGTTTGTCACATCTCTGAAACATCCTGTCCCTATTCACCTTGTCGATTCCTCTCTATTTAATGTTATTATCATGTATCCCTTTTGTCCTCCAGTGTCGTCAGGTCAATTTCCCTTAACCTCTCCTCATAGGACATTCCCCTTAACTCCGGGACTAGTCTTGTTACAAACCTCTGCACTTTCTCTAATTTCTTGACGTGCTTGCCCAGGTGTCGGTTCCAAACTGGTGCTGCCTACTCCAATATGGGTCTGATGTACACGTGAACAGAGTCCTGAACGACTCCTTACTGAGATGTCGGAATGTTATTCTTAGGTTTGCTAGTCGCCCGTATGCGGCAGCAGTTATTTGGTTGATACGCGCCTCGGATATGTTCGGTGTTATACACACCCCAAGATCCTTTTCCTTGAGTGAGGTTTGTAGCCTTTGCCCTTCTAGACTGTATTCTGTCTGCGGTCTTCTTTACCCTCCCCCGATTTTCATGTATTTGCACTTGGCGGGGTTGAACTCCAGGAGCCATTTGCTGAACCAGGATTGTAGCCTGTCCAGATCCCTTTGTAGTCCTGCCTGGTCCTCCTCCGATTGAATTCTCCTTAACTTCACATCGTCTGTAAACAGAGACACTTCTGAGTATTCCTTCTGTCATGTCATTCACATATACCAGAAACAGCACTGGCCCTAGGACTGACGCCTGTGGAACCCCGCTCGTCACAGGCATCCACTCAGACACCGCGTCAAAAGCTGGTCCTCCAGCTTTTGCACTAATCTCGTGTGGAACTGTAAAAAGCCTTCTTACAGTCCAAGAAAATACAATCTACCCACTCCCCTCTCTCCTGTCTTACTGTCGTCACCTTGTCATAGAACTCCAGTAGGTTTGTGACACAGGATTTTCCTTCCCTGAATCCGTGATGGATGTCGTTGATAAGGTCATTCTTGGTGCTCCACCACTCTTCTGATAATCTTCTCCCTTACTTTGCATACTATGCGTGTCAGTGACACTGGTCTGTAGTTTAATGCTGCCTGTCCATTTTTTTTTAAATTGGGACTACATCTGCTGTCTTCCATACCTCATTTAGTCTCTGTTTCGATAGATTTGTTGATAATTGTTCTTAGTGGTACACAGTGCCTTTGCACCCTCTCTCAGTACCCATTGCTTTTGAGGTATCTAGCTCGCTTAGCAGAGTCTTCAACTCTTCATCGGTTGCATGTAGTGTCCACTTGTTTTCCTCCTGATGTGGCTATACAACAGCATTGTGTACACTCACCTATTGGTACTCGCCTATTTGTGGTTGCAGGTGTAGAGACTCGGCTCCTGGCCTCACCTCTTCACTGACCGCAACTAGGTCCTCTCTCTCCCTGCTCCATGAGTTTTATCATACCTCATCTTAAAACAATGTGTGGTTCCTTCCTCCGCTACATCATTTGCCAGACTATTCCACTTCCTGACAACTCTATGGCTGAAGAAATACTTCTTAACATCCCTTTGACTCATCCGAGTCTTCAACTTCTAATTCTGACCCCCTTGTTTCTGTGTCCCATCTCTGGAACATCCTGTCCCTGTTCACCTTATCTATTCCTCGCAGTATTTTGCATGTCATTATCATGTCTCCCCTAACCCTTTTATCCTCCAGTGTCGTCAGGCCGATTTTCCATAACCTTTCTTCGTAGGGCATTTCCCTTAGCTCTGGAACTAGCCTTGTTGCAAACCTTTGTACTTTCTCTAATTTCTTGACGTGTTTGACCAGGTGTGGGTTCCAAACTGGTGCTGCATACTCCAGTATGGGCCTGACGTCCACGTTGTACAGTCTTGAACGATTCCTTACTGAGGTATCGAACGCTATTCTCAGGTTTGCCAGGCGCCCATATGATGCAGCTGTTATCTGGTTGGTGTGTGCTTCCGGAGATTTGACCGATATTATACTCACCCGAAGATCTTTCTCTTTGAGTGAGGTTTTCAGTCTTTGGCCACCTAGCCTATATTCTGTCTGGTCTACTTTGCCTTCCCCGATCTTCATGACTTTGCATTTGGTGAGGTTAAATTCAAGGAGCCAGTTGCTGGACCACGTGTCCAGCCTGTCCAGGTCTTTGGAGTCCTGACTTAATTCTCATTAACTTCACATCGTCTTCGAAGAGGGACACTTCTAAGTCTATCCCTTCCGTCATGTCATTCACATATACCAAAAATAGCACTGGTTCTAGGACTGACCCCTGTGGGACCCCGTTCGTCACAGGCACACACTGTGATACGTCATCCCGTACCATGACTCGTTGTTGCCTCCCTGTCAGTATTCTCTGATCCACTGCAGTACCCTTTCTGTTATACGTGCCCGATCCTCTACTTCCTGCACAAACCTCTTGCAGTCCAAGAAAATGCAATCAACCCACCCTTCTCTCTCGTGTCTTACTTCTGTTATCTTCTCATAAAACTCAAGTAGGTTTGTAACACAGGATTTGCCTTCCATAAATCCGTGCTGGTTGTCCGTGACACTGGTCTATAGTTTAGTGCCTCATTTCTGTCTCCTTTCTTAAAAATGAGGACTACATTTGCCGTCTTCCATACCTCAGGTAATTGCCCAGTTTCAAGGGATGTTGACAGTTGTGGTTAGTGGCACATACACTGTCTCTTCTCCCTCTCTCAGGACCCACGGAGAGATGTTCGTCCCACCGCCTTTGAGGTATCAAGGTCACTTAGCAGCTTCTTCACATCCTCGGTTGTGTGTATTTCATCCAACACTTGTTGATCTGTCCCTTGTTGGTATACCCCTCTGTTCTGTCTTCCCAAAGTCCTTTGTCTCTACCGTAAATACTTCCTGAAATCCCGAGTTGAGCTCCTCGCATACTTCTTGGTCGTTTCCTGTGAGCTCCCCACCTTTCCTCAGCCTGATTACCTGGTCCTTGACTGTTGTCTTCCTCCTGATGTGGCTATACAACAGCTTCGGGTCAGACTTGACTTTCGATGCTATGTTTTCGTACTGTCGCTGAGCCTCCCTCCTTATCTATGCATACTCGTTTCTGACTCTTCGACTAATCTCTTTATTTTCCTGGGTCCTTTGCCTTCTGTACTTTTTCCATTCTCTAGTGCACTTAGTTTTTGCCTCGCTACACCTTTGGGTAAACCAAGGGCTCGTTCTGGTCTTCCCATTGTTTCTGTTGCTCTTGGGAACAAACCTTTCCTTTGTCTCCTTGCATTTTGTGGTTACGTATTCCATCATTTTGTTTACTAACCTTCCTACCAATTCTCTTTCCCACTGAACCTCCTGCAGGACGTTCCTCATACCTGTGTAATCCCCCCTTTTATTGTTTGGCTTTTCCCATTCAGCTCCTATTACCCTCTCCACTTGTAACTCAACTATGTGTGTGTATGTGTGTCTGTGTGTGTCTGCGTTTGTGTGTGTGTACTCACCTAATTGTGGTTGCAGGGGTCGAGACTCAGCAAACCACAATTAGGTGAGTACACACACACAAACGCAGACACTTGTGTGTGTGTGTGTGTGTGTGTGTGTGTGTGTGTGTGTGTGTCTCTGTGTGTGTGTGTGTGTGTCTGTCTGTGTGTGTGTGTGTGTGTGTATCAAAACATTGAATTTAAGAATTCTATCCGTTTCTTGTTCATTCCACATCTTTGTGGATACACATTACATCGCCAATAATTATAATTATTACAATCAAAGCTATGCGCTAAATCCACAAGGGTCATACAGCGCTGCATTACATTGTCAAAAAAACTCTTCCTTAGTAACACTTGATAATAACAACAGACTAAATTCAGTATTTAGTAAATATTTACCTCAGCATTGAACAACGTACACACAAACATTTATGAGATCAAATATTTTATTTCGACGCTCACTGCATCTTCCCTCGCAGTATTGAAAGTTCAACAACTCTTCCCTCTTATTTTTGATGCTTTTACTCACTCGAATCTGCATGTCAAGTAAGTTTCCGCAAGACTCTTGCTAAACAGCTCAAAATAAAACCAGAGACTCGTGGTAAGACTGGTAATGTAGTCAGGGTGCAGAGGGATGAGCTCTGTGCTAGCCAGACCGTGCCTCCATCCAGAGGGATGAGCTCCGTGCTACCCAGACCGTGCCTCCATCCTGAGGGATGAGCTCTGTGCTACCCAGACCGTGCCTCCATCCAGAGGGATGAGCTCCGTGCTACCCAGACCGTGCCTCCATCCTGAGGGATGAGCTCCGTGCTACCCAGACCGTGCCTCCATCCTGAGGGATGAGCTCCGTGCTACCCAGACCGTGCCTCCATCCTGAGGGATGAGCTCCGTGCTACCCAGATCGTGCCTCCATCCTGAGGGATGAGCTCCGTGCTACCCAGACCGTGCCTCCATCCTGAGGGATGAGCTCTGTGCTACCCAGACCGTGCCTCCATCCAGAGGGATGAGCTCCGTGCTACCCAGACCGTGCCTCCATCCTGAGGGATGAGCTCCGTGCTACCCAGACCGTGCCTCCATCCTGAGGGATGAGCTCTGTGCTACCCAGACCGTGCCTCCATCCTGAGGGATGAGCTCCGTGCTACCCAGACCGTGCCTCCATCCTGAGGGATGAGCTCCGTGCTACCCAGACCGTGCCACCATCCTGAGGGATGAGCTCTGTGCTACCCAGACCGTGCCTCCATCCTGAGGGAGCAATAATGGACGTGTCACCTTGAAGACGCTAGAGATCACATGATGCACAATTTGTATTCACGTGCCGTGAAATTCTCAGATGTTTAAGTAACTCTGTGATAGTTGGCCTTGTCTTATTTTATGATTAATTTTTAATACAGACTCGACTTATGTGGGGACATGCAGCGATCTACAACAGGATTGATCCAACAGAAGAAAAATATTGTAAAAAAACAACAGCTATCCAAAGAAATATTGGTGCTACTAAAAACGATCAGAAAAAAATAGCATTTACAAAAAATGTAACTAGTTTATAAAACAATTTTATGAACTTATTAAACAATGTAATTAACTGATTAAACAATATAATTTATCAAAGCATCGGTCTTTCAACTCATTTTTTATAAGATATAATTTATAAAAAAATCCCTTTCCGAAAAGAATTCGTCTTTCAAAAAAGTCTCTAAAAATCGATAGTTATAATAAAAAAACAATACTCTGATTAACATCGGAAATCTTGTAAAAATCATCGTCTTACAAAATAAATGGTAATACAAAATTAATTCTACAAAAAAAATAACTGTAGTGCAACTGTTGTACAAATAAACAAATCTTATAAAGATGTTGTATTGCAAAAGTATTTATTTTAACAAACATTATTAATCGCGCATAATTCAATTTCCTTTAACTTTCCTTAAAGGAATAGTAAAGGTAAAGCCACAAGATCCTACTCACAATCAATATTCCTTAATTACCTTTAAGGCAAAAGCCACGAATCGGTCAAACTTCCAAGGACCACGAGCCTCATTCCGACAAATCTTAAAATACCACTCACCAACAACAATATCATAGGATTTTTTTTTCCACATTTCATGATGCGCATGAAAGAGTTTCTTTCCGAACAGATAAATGTTCAAAGTGGCTATGATGGTCGGCTCCTGGTTTTACAGAATAAAAGAAAAGACATTCTTGGAAAATTCCTCTTCTACGAATCACTCATTCATGACAAGGGGCGAGGACGTCAGACTGGACGCATTTGTTTCATGAGACATTCCCTCAGATAAACCTTTCATAGCTTTTAACACTGATGAAGCATCGTAATGATTGGAAGCAGAGTGGGATTTTGCGCTCGGGTTAATCCCAGTATTGTCGTGATCCACTGCTTCGTTTATCTGTTAAAGATAGCAATAAATAAATGCAGAAACGTCTCCACTCATTTCTCAAGGATTCTTTCCATATTACGAACGTCGGAGAAACAGGAGCCATGAAAGTGAGAGGATTTAGAAAGATGTGACCAAAGGTGACACAAGCACCAAAATCTGCTGTTTCACGCTGATGTTTGCTGGCTCTCTCCAGTAAATACTCATGAGTTTTAGAACTGGAAATATTTTTCTTAAAAAATAGCATGTATTGGTTGAATGCCTCAAAGATTTCACAACAGTATATTTTCTAAACCTGTACTAAACATGAATATGGAATGTAGCATCCAAACCATGGTTAATTTTACAAGCTAAACAATTGGAGAATGGATTACAGCATCATTCCAGGAGACGAACAGCTTGTTGGAAGACTCTTCCTCTAAAAAGAAGCGACATAAGCCAAAAAAAAATCTAACTTCAAAAGTAATATCGGCTCAGGAAATCCTTCGATTTAATGTCGCAGAACTGAGAGATAACATCCCCTGGTTTCAAGGAGTACTCGTTGATCCTTAATAAAAGGAGTACTCGTTGATCCTTAATAAAAGGAGGTTCACATACAAATATTTTGCTCAACTTAAGCGATTGTTTTTTGTCTCTGTTGAATGAAAAGTCACACGAGTCTGTCAGATGACTCAGATGAAACAAATGGTTTCGTAACAGTTCTTGGTGTCAGTCATTGAGCAACCATTGTCGTACCAGTGCTGGGTATCAGTTATTAAACAACCGCTGTCGTACCGGTGATGGGAATCCGTGAATGAGCAACTGCTGTAATACTGGTGCTGGGCATCTCTGATTAAGCAACCACAACGTGGTATTAGTGACTAATATAAGCAACCTAAAACGACTCACGAAATCGTGTTAACACGATAGTAAACAAATCACGGAACAGGTGGGGCTCAAGGCTCGCCTATTTCGTGATTAGCAACCCTTGTCATAGCAGTGCTTGGTACCGGTGATTAATGAAGCACTGCTGAAGCAGGGCTCGGTATCAGTGATTACCGATACCCAGCACTGCTATGACAAGGGTTGCTTATCAGCACTGCTGAACCAATGCTGTTTATCAATGATCAACAAAGCACTGTTGAACCAATGCTGGGTATCAGTGATTAAGGAACTGCTGGGTATCGATGAAGCCTCTGTTTTTTCAGGTGAGAGCATTAGAAATTAGGCAACCGTTTCAGTATCAAAGTTTGATATCGATTAAGCATTCATTGTTATACCAATTCTTGGTATAAGAATTTAAGCAGCTGCTATCATACCGGGGCTTCATACTGGTACCTCTTCAAGGGGGAGGCTCCTTGGCACGGTGAAGAGGCTCTTGGTCTGAAGAATTAGACCTTTTGGTCTCCTTCCTCAGACCGAACCTAATTACCCCCCCAATCCCTCTTTCCCTATCCCATCCTCCCCATCCTCTTCTTTCCCTTTCCTCCTCTACCCATCCCTTCCCTATCCTCTTGCAGTTTCAGCCTTTCGGATTCTTCCCACAGGCATTCTAGTTCTTGGGTAGAGGGAAGGGTACCGTGATCCATCCCATTCCGTTGAGGTTCTTGGCGGTAGTGTAGTTTGCCGTGGTATCTGGATCCCCTGGGGATCCAGAGAGGGGAGGTGTCTTTCGGGTGACGGGTGTAATTCTGGAAGCTGCCTTTAGGATTTCGGGGGGTGGTGGCCGAAGGAGGTATGCTTTGTGGTGGGTATCCGGCTGCCCTCTCTTTTGTCCACCGAAGTTTCTCGGTAGATGTGAGGTTGCTATCCCAGATTGCTGGTTAACTGGCATGAAGGGTAGGGTATGGCACGGGTTTCATGCTGCATCTGCACTACTTGCGGTGCTGGTGTCCTTTTGGGAGGGGAGGGGGATTTACGGCCCTTCATTCCTCCTAGGAGCTATCCCTTCACATTCCCCCCCCCCCCTTTTTTTTTCTAAAAAACAAAAAGAAGTGACATAACCATGGAGTCCCAAATCCAAGAAATAGTTCCCCCGGGCCCCTTTCTGCTACCTCACCTTGTTCCGACCCTACCTCGTTACTTGACCATCTTCGGACATTTCTAATGCCCCTGTACCTTCTGATGGTGCCGTTTCATCACACGTTCCAGGTACCGGGGTTCCACCTAACTCCTTTGATACATCTAACCTCCACACTTCTTTGATTTTGCTTCCAGCTTCTCCCTCTACTTTTCTTCCTCTTCTGCCCCCTCCCATGTTTCTTCTCCAGTTTCCTCTACCCTTTCATCCCGCCCTACTTTGGTACAGTCCATCGTCTCCCCAATCTTTACTCACCCTCCTCCTTCCATCTCCAACATCGTCTCGCATACAACGTCCTTGTCCTCTGAAACACTTGAAGCTATCTCTGAATATATTGAGGAAACTAGACCATTGATGGACACAGATCCACCTCCTGTTCCTCCTATTCACTCTTCTCTATCTGCACAACTTTTCTTTGCAGCGTCCCAATCCTTCGCTGCATGAACATTTTCCGCTGCCTCCACATGTGGACTTTTCTAATCCTACTAGTCCGTAGATACCTCTACCTTCAGATTTCTTTTATTTATTTTTACAAATCATGGCTTATTTACAGTGGAATATCCGCGGCCTCAGGGGTAACCGGGTTGAGCTTCAGGTGTTCTCCCAGTTTTCTCCTGTTTGTGTTTGTTTACAAGAACCCAAATTACGCTCCTATGTTATCCATCCCATCTTGGGTTATGTTTTATTCATCGGATCCTTTTCCCGATTGAACCTTTAATGAAAGTAATCCGGTATGCCATACCATCAGCTCTTTGTTCATACTTCACTGCATTACACTGCAGTTCACATCCACTTGAATAAGTGGTATACAATCTGTTCTTCGTATCTCTCTCCTTCTTGGGCATTATTTATCCCAGATGTTGCATATCTGGTTTCTTCCTTACCGCCACCCCTTCTGTTACTAAGCAATTTTAATGCTCACCAATTCCTCTGAAGGGGTCTCACTGTGACTCCCGTGACATTGTTAGAGGCTTTACTCGCTTCTCTTCCCCTCCATGTTTTAAATACGGGTACTCCCACCCTTTTTGATCCTCGTACTCATTCTCTCTTGCAACGATCTCTCGGTTTGCTCTTCAACTGCACTAGAATTTACCTGGTCTGTCCTCCTAGACTTGCATGACAGCGATCATTTTCCAATCATCCTTCTCCTTCGTATTCATCACCACTTCGTAGCCCACGCTGGTAATTTGACAGAGCGAATTGGGACCTTTACTCGCGTCAAACTGCTTTTAGTGAGGTACCTTCTTCGTCCTCCATTGATGAACTTTTACTTCTCGACCTCAGTTTCAACTGCAGCTTCACATTCTATACCCCAAACCTCGGGCAAGCATTCTCAGAGGTGTGTGCTTTGGTGGTGTCTGCTTGTGCTCGGGCAGTACATTTAAAACGCACTGCGTGTGGCAGGTACCGGTACAATAGAACTTCAGAGCGACTCCTTGATTTTAAGCAGAAGAGAGCGGTTGCTCGCCTTGTCATCCGTGACCCTAAACGCACTTGCTGGTGGGATTGTTTCTACGGTCACTTCTGCTTCCTCTGAGTGTAGTCTGGAAAAAAGTGCGGAAACTGAGTGGTAAATACTCTCCCGACCCGGCTTCTGTTCTTCGGGTTGCCGATGTCGCTATAACAAATCCTCTTGACGTTGCCACCAAAATATCTCAGGGACTCCATCTATGGCCCTCGTTTATTTCCTCCAATTTACGGGAGTTAGAGCCTTTAAACTTTTGTTCTATCAAAGAAGAATCTTTGATAGAACTGGAGGCAACACTCAACTTGCCGATCGTCAGCAGCTGGGCCTGACGGAATTCTTATTCGTATGCTACAGCATTTACATCAGTCAGCCATGGCTGTCCTCTTACGACTCTTTAATCATATTTGGTCACAAGGAGTTCTTCCCCAGCTGTGGAAATCAGGCACTGTTCTCCCACTATCGTCCCATTGCTCTTACCAGTGCAGTTTGCAAGGTGATGGAACATCTGGTAAATAGAAGTTTGATGTGGTATTTAGAGACACGTACGTCTCTCCACTAGTCAATATGGCTTTCGTAAGGGCCGTTCTACCATTGACCCCTTACTACGCTTGGATACGTATGTTCGTAATGCCTTTGCCAATACCCACTCGGGTATCGCCATCTTTTTTGACCTTGAGAAGGAATATGACACAACTTGGAGGTAAAACATCTTGGCCCAGACCAACTCCTTAGGCCTCTGAGGCAATCTATCCTTTTTCTTAAGAACTTTTTATCTGAGAGACATTTCCGTGTTCAGGTTAATAATATGCTTTCCCCGGACTTTGTCCAAGCTGAAGGTGTCCCCCAGGGATGTGTTCTGAGCACATTTTTTCTCCTTGCTATAAATGATCTGGTATCTATTCTTCCATCTAATATTTGGACATCACTCTGTTGATGACTTTTGCAATAGCTTGTGCAGGCGCTGACTCACCTTATTGCAGTTTCTCTCTAGCATGCGGTTGATCGTGTTTCCAATTTGGCCACTGCGCAGGGGTTTAAATTTTCTAGTACTAAGTCACCAAATTACTTTCACTCGACGTTCTGTTGTCTGATCCTTTGTATCTATACGTCTCGCGTATCCGAGAACGTGATTCGGTCAGGTTTCTCGGCCTTCTGTTTGACCGTCGGTTATCCTGGAAACCTCACATTACCTCTCTGAAGGCAACTTGTCATAGCCGGCTGAACCACTTTAAAACCCTCGTTCATCTTTCATGGTTGGCTGATCATCGAACTCTCCGACTACATTCCTCCCTAATTTTATCGAAACTAGATTATGGTGACCTGATATATTCAGCGGCCTCTCCTGCAACACTAGCCTTAATCCCATCCATCACCAGGGATTACGTTTATGCCTCGGTGCTTTTCGCTCTTCAGTTGAGAGCCTCTATGCAGAGGCGAATATTCCATTCTTGACCGATCGCCGTGATGAGAGCGAACATAATAGCCTTCGCTATTATGTTCGCTCTCATGACCTCCGCAATCCATGCATATATAGGATGGCCCCTGATGTTAGTAGACATTCTTTATTTGTTCATTGCCCCTGTTTACTCCGTCCCTTTTCTCTCTGCCTACATTCGCTCTTGTCTTCTCTTCAGTTCCCACCTTTTTATGTTCAAATAGCATCTCACTTTTCCCTACCCCCTTGGGAACTTCCGACGGTTTGTCTGTTCTTTCCCACTGCCATGTGCGAAAGCCCAACTGCCTACAGTGGCTTCTCGCTGTTGAAGAAGGTCCAGGAGACTGCTGTGAAAACCAGCAACTCTTTTTCCTTGTTATCAGACGAATGTGAAGACATCCCAGCGATGACCATCTCTACAAAGACCGTCGAGAACGTCATGCACACCGCCAGTCGAGGTAAGAACATTGTTTTAGTTGGGGATAGTCAGATTAAGTTTATGGATAGGGAATTTTGTCTTAAGGATAGGAATAGGAGGCAGAGGGTGTGTTATCCTGGGGCTGGGATGAAGGATATTGTTAGCCGTCTGGACGACATCATGAGAGGTAATGGGAGCAATCCTATTATCTGTCTCAGTGCTGAAGGCAACGATGTTGGCAGACGTAGGAGTGAGGAGCTGATTAGCAGCTATAGGTCAGCAATAGACATAATTAGGAAGAAGGGTGGTAACCCTGTCATATGTGGTATTTTGCCAAGGAGAGGAGTTGGAAATGAATGGTTGTCCAGGGCAATTGGTGTCAATTGCTGGCTGGACAAATACTGTAAGGAAAATGCAGTAACATTCATTGACAACTGGGACCTCTTCTATGGCAGAAATGACATGTATGCCAGGGATGGGGTTCACTTATCTAGGTCTGGGGTGGGGGCACTGGCAACTGCAGTGGAGGGAGCTGTTAGGGCTTTATACTAGAAAAAGTTAGTGGTATGGGTTATGGGGGGAAAACAGTGAAGTCCCAGTGTAGTAATGTTATAAATTCTAGGGGAACTAGTAATAGGCAGAATAAGGTGGGTATTGGAAAGCCAGTGGCACTAGGTGACAAGGACAGTAATAGGTATAGTGGAAAAACAGAAATGAGCAGGAAGGGTAAAGAGAAAGGAGGGTCTTTAAATGTACATTACACCAATAGTCGTAGTGCTAGGAATAAGATGGACGAGTTGAGATTAGTTGCAAGAACGGGTAATATTGATGTTTTTGCAATAACTGAGACATGGTTTAATATGAAAAATCGGGACATGCCTGCCGAATGTCACATTCAGGGTTTTAAATTGTTCCAAGTAGACAGAAGTATTGGGAAGGGGGGTGGGGTTGCACTCTATGTCCGTGATCATTTAAATTGTTGCATAAAAACGGGTATAAAGTCTGAAATAACACATACAGAGTCTGTCTGGATAGAATTTTCAGAGGGGTGTGAAAAATTGATTTTAGGCGTGATTTACCGTCCTCCAAACTTAGATAGGGAACAAGGGAGACTACTTTTGGAGGAAATTGTTAAGGCTACAAGGCACGATAACGTAGTAATTCTAGGGGACTTTAACTTTAGTCAGATTAATTGGAACTTCTTGACAGGGAATTTAGAATCTAACGACTTTTTAGAAGTAGTTCAGGATTGCTTTTTGAAGCAGTTTGTGACAGAACCTACAAGGGGAAATAACCTACTTGACTTGGTTCTGGCAAGCAAGGAAACCCTTGTTAATAAGTTAGAAATTTCAGAGGAACTCGGCTCAAGCGACCACAAGTCAATTACCTTTAGCATTGAATGGATGTATGATAGTAGGGATAATTCAGTAACGGTCCCAGATTTTCGCTTAGCAGATTATAATGGACTTAGAGAACACTTATCAACTGTGGACTGGGGTGACGAAGAGAGGTATCAATATGACAGTTTTCATAACACTATACAGGCTGCCCAAAGAAAATTTATCCCATATAAAGAAATTAGATAAAGTAGAAATGACCCAAAATGGATGAATAATAGGCTCAAGTATCTTTTAGGGCAGAAGAAAGGAATTTATAGGCGCATAAAAAGAGGTGAGGGTCATCTTATAAATCAGTATACTGACATTAAGAGGGACGTTAAAAAGGGGATAAGAAAAGCTAAACGGGACTATGAAATTAAAGTTGCTAGGGATTCAAAAACTAACCCAAAAACTTTTTTCCAGGTTTATAGAACAAAAGTTAGGGATAAGATAGGTCCCCTTAAAAATAACTCTGGGCATCTTACTGACAAGGAGAATGATATGTGCTCTATTTTTAATAATTATTTTCTCTCGGTTTTCACACAGGAAGACACTAATAATATCCCAGTAATTAATTTTTACAGAGGCCCAGAAGAAGATAAATTATGTAATATCACAGTCACTAGCGAAATGGTTATGAAACAACTAGACCGACTGAAACAAAATAAATCGCCGGATCCTGATGAGCTTTTTGCAAGGGTTCTTAAGGAATGCAAAATGGAACTCTGTGAACCATTATCTAACATTTTTTATTTATCTCTTCAAAGAGGTGTAGTGTCTGATATGTGGAAGATGGCTAATGTAATTCCTATTTTTAAAGCAGGGGACAAGTCACTACCGTCAAATTACCGCCCAATAAGCCTGACCTCAATTGTAGGCAAATTACTAGAGTCAATTATAGCTGATATTATTAGAAACCATCTAGATAACCATAATTTGATTAATGATACTCAGCATGGATTCACGAGGGGCCGTTCCTGCCTATCTAATTTATTAACCTTCTTCACTAAAGCTTTTGAGGCTGTTGATCACGATAAAGAATTCGATATTGTTTATTTAGACTTTAGTAAGGCTTTTGATAGAGTACCGCACCAGAGACTGTTAAAGAAAGTGGCAGCTCATGGCATTGGGGGAAAAGTGCTGTCATGGATCGAGTCATGGCTCACCAATAGGAAGCAAAGAGTGTGCATAAATGGGGTTAAATCCGAATGGGGACTTGTAACAAGTGGTGTTCCACAGGGATCAGTCTTAGGCCCGTTGTTATTTATAATATATATCAATGACCTTGACGAGGGAATTACTAGTGATATGAGCAAATTCGCCGACGACACGAAGATAGGTAGGATAATTGATTCAAACATAGATCTCATAGAACTTCAGGAAGATTTAGACAAACTTAATTCGTGGTCAGAAAAGTGGCAGATGCAGTTCAATGTAGATAAATGCAAGGTTCTGAAGCTCGGGAGTGTCCTTAACCCAAGCACTTATAAGTTAAATAACGTAGAACTTAGCCATACAGATTGCGAGAAGGACTTGGGGGTGATGGTAAGCAGCAACCTTAAACCAAGACAGCAATGCCTAAGCGTACGTAATAAGGCAAATAGATTACTGGGATTTATATCAAGAAGTGTTAGCAACAGAAGTCCAGAGGTTATATTACAGCTTTATACATCATTAGTAAGGCCTCACCTAGATTACGCAGCTCAGTTCTGGTCTCCATATTACAGAATGGACATAAATTCGTTAGAAAATATTCAGCGTAGAATGACTAAATTAATACATAGCATTAGAAATCTTTCTTACGAAGAAAGATTGAAGACCCTTAAATTACATTCACTTGTAAGGCGTAGAATGAGGGGAGACATGATCGAGGTATATAAGTGGAAAATGGGTATTAACAAAAGGGATATAAATAAGGTCTTGAGGGTATCTCTCCAAGAGAGAACCCTCAATAATGGACTCAAGTTAGATAAGTTTAGATTTAGAATGGATATAGGAAAGTATTGGTTTGGAAATAGGGTAGTTGATGAGTGGAACAGTCTGCCTAGTAGGGTTATTGAAGCAAGGACCTTGGGTAGTTTTAAATTTAGGCTGGATAAATTCATGAGTGAGAGGGGTTGGATTTGAGTGGGAATTGCACATGAGTAAATAAAATTATCAAAGCTTATTTCTTGGGTAGCATTGAAAATTAGGTTGAACAAATATTCTGTTAGTGGGATGGAATGTGAAGGACGTGCCTAGTATGGGCCAACAGGCCTGCTGCAGTGTTCCTCCTTTCTTTTGTTCTTATGTTAATTCCGACCTCATTCTCATGCCATCGCAGTGTACACAGATAGTTCCAAGTCTTCTGACGGCGTCGGATTCGCAACAGTGTTTCCGGACAGCGTCGTGCGAGGGAATTTATTATCCTCGTCTATCATTTTTACGGCTGAATTGTATGCCATTCTCGTAGCACTTATCCGTATTGCATCAATGCCGGTGTCACAATTTGTAGTCATTTCACCTCATCCCTGGTTCTTCGTATCCAACTTTGTCTACGCCGTATCTCTAGCAAGCACAAATATATTGTTTTTGCTGGGTCCCCGGTCATGTTGACGTACAAGGCAATGAACAGGCAGACACTGCTGCGGAGTCAGTAGTATATGACTTCCCAGTTTCATATAGAGGTTTTCCGTTTACACTATTTTGCTGTAATTGCCACCCACCTTTGTACCCGTTGGCAACAACGCTGGTCTGATCAGCTCCATAACAAGTATAGGTTTTTGGCCGTCTTCATGTCGAGGATACGAGTCTACTCTCTCCCTTCATCGCATCAGCGTGTAGTGGTTGATACATATGTAGTGTAGGGGTGATAGATGTGATGTGTAAGGATGGTATATGTGTAGTGGTGATACATATGTAGTGACACTCGTCTTACTCACGGGTATCTCATGGAGAGGCGCTCTGTTTCACTGAGAATTGTCAGGTCCCAATGTCTGTTAGCCACATTCTATTGGACTGCCCCCAATATCAACGTGCACGCAGAATTTACCCCCAACGTCGTCACCGCTCTACAGCCCTTACTTTACCTTCCCTCCTTTAACCCACTCTCTCTCATTGACTTTGTCAGCAACTGATTTACTACACAAACTCTGATGCCTCTAGCATTTCTCACAGCCCTTTCTACCTCAATCTCTTGCTACCTTCTACCCCTGCACTACATGACATCATAATCCCTCTCGCTGTTGCTACCCAGTACCCCTGCACCCTGCCCTGCTGCGCTGTATGACTCTTGTAGGTTTAGTGCTTATTTTTTTTATATTAATACAAAGTAGTTAAACATCTGTTGGGTTAAGTAAAAGGACATGTACAATTAATGCGATATTTTATGGTCGGTAATTCTACCTACATTACAGTTCGCTGGGTAATTACAGGTGATGTTTAACATTCACTGGAATTCAGGGTAAAAATTAACACTGAAATAAACTGTGTCCTACGATTCACATAGTGGAATACATTCACCATCTTCTAAATCAATGGCAGACAAACGAGTTTAAACCATTAACATGCTGTAGAGTATATAGCATTCAAAAAGTGCCTCTACTCTGATTTCATTGTGACATGATATAATGTCACAGTCGCTTTATTACTTAATACATTAATAATTTAATTATTTTCATTATCGGTTCTTCCACATAGTTATTCTTTCAGCAATTATTGGAGCGTTAGTTTCCTGATAAAGTTATTTGATCCTGTTGTGGTAGGAAATGTTTTATGATAAAATTGAATTAATTTTTACTCATTCACTATGGTTAGAGTTATCATATAAATTATGTCTAAATATAGTTTATTATTAGAACCATTAAAATAATTGATAGATGTACTAGCGAATATTTAAGATATTTTTTCACTTAGTTTATTTCATCATAAAAAATTATTACCCAAAGGAAGCGCTAAACCTGCAAGGGTCATACAGCGCATCACATCATACAAAAAATACTTAAGTTGTGAAGTCGCTTCTTCATATAGGTTGTATTTCAATTCTGAGATATTTATGGCATACTTAAACGATTTTTTTTTTAATTTACGTCCGGTTAAGTAATCAGTTTATATTCTCGTACCATAAATATTGTTTGCTTTGCTTATTATTCAGCCTCATCCATATATGAACAAATAAAATTTTCCTTGTTATTGTAAAGTCAAAGTAAACTTGAACCAGTGTTTACTTCAACTCACAATAAAACTTCCTGATCATTTACGAAAATCAAACAGAACATTAAACCAATTTTTAATGACTAAATTTATTTCATTCAAAAGGAAAACTTAAACCAGTAAAGCTTATGAAGCTTTTAAGGAATGGGAGTCAATCAGGTTTAGTCGTAGGAAGATGAGAGAACTTATAATTGCTAGAATTTAGCCCTTCGTAGAGGCCCCATCTAGGATGATGGGGCCTCCACAACAGTCTCTATAAATCAATTACAATGGAATAAAAATGAAGACTTACAGGAGAGCCAGTGAAAGAGGTGAAATATGCAACAGTTGAAAACGTTACATGTGGGCGGGGCCAACTCTTGGAAGCATTTAAAGCCCATAAAGTGGGACATAGGATTAGCAATGAAAACGCAGATGTGGAGAGATGTAGCAATTGAAAATGTTGCGACATATGGAGGGGGCTCACCAGTTGAAGTGTCAGGCCAATAAGGAGGGGCACAGTTTTATCGATGGAGTTGTAGGAGATATTCTCTGTAACAAGATTCAATGTTGTTGCTGTGTCAGATGTTTTTAGAATGAGATTCAGGTGTTGCACCTGTGCTTCATTTATCAAATTATAGATATTTCTTTGATCTACTGACACTTGTCTAACACAGCATTATAACTCAAATCTTGACACATTGATTATCGTTTACGACCTCGACAAATCTCTTTCTTACCTACTTTTGCTAACGCTTAATTGCCTAATTTTTCTTTGAGAAGTTTGTAATGCCAATCTTCTATTTATTTTATATACGGGAACTACGAAAACGGTTTGTGTTTTAGTAAAGAACTTAACAAAAATCTTGGTTTAGTAGTTTTAGGAATAAAACTCCCCAGTCTGATGTCAGAAGTGTTCTCCCTCCAGACCCAGGTGACACAGGAACGGGATCTCTAGGCAATTATTTTTTTCCAATTTTCCACCAAATTTAACATGAAAAATATAAGTTTACAGTTTGTATTTATGCTAGGATGTAATATAGGTATTCTCCATAATTATTAATTAGTAATTTTTTGCTGACTTAGAGCAGAATTTATTTCTGCAAGCAGATGTTCATTTGCAGGACCTGTAAAAGAACTAAAAAAAAATACATTTTAAATCTATTTTCTTAAATACTTTCCTCTCAATTTTGTTGCATGGTCTAAACGCTCATACTTTTCTGGCTGCTACTCATTCAGGTACACTGAACACAATACAACGGTGGAACAAGACAGGGAAGCTGTACCGCTGTATTGCAGAAAAGGAATACAAGAATGTGCAAAACTTCGATAAATTTCGTTAAGGTACAACTAAAAATACTTAGAACATTTTTATAAAAAAAATGGATGGATCCAAAGATTTTGTTCACTCCATAATATGCTCAAGGTCTCAGGAACGAAACATTGCTATAAAATTTTCCTAAACGATGTTCATGTGTCTTTAACCGCAACTATATTGTACGACGGGAAAGAAACACCACCGTACTGCAAATCATGATGGGAATGCAACACCACTGTGGTGTAATGTGAAGCTGCAGTCTGTCATGCAAAGCAGAGATGCAGGGCTGCAGCATCACTGTGGATCAAGGCAGGGCTGCAGCATCACTGTGGTACAAGGCAGGGCTGCAGCATCACTGTGGATCAAGGCAGGGCTGCAGCATCACTGTGGATCAAGGCAGGGCTGCAGCATCACTGTGGTACAAGGCAGGGCTGCAGCATCACTGTGGTACCATGCAGTGATGCAAATCATGTACAGGCAGGCATGCAGAATCACTGTGATCCAGGAGGGCTGCGGACTCTCTGCGATCTGCAGGGGAGCTCACTCTGGATCTGCAGGAGGAGCTCTGACTCACTGTGATCTGGCATGGGCTCGGATCTCTGTGGATCTGCAGGGGAGCTCACTGTGCATCTGCGATGGGAGCTGGACTCACTGTGTCCGCAGTGAGTCTGGACTCTCTGTGATCTGCAGGGAACATGAACTCTGTGATCCGCGAGTGGGAGCTCTGGACTCTCTGGATCTGCGAGTGGGAGCTCTGGACTCTTGATCCTGCGAGTGGGAGCTCTGACTCTCTGTGATCTGCGAGTGGAGCTCTGGACTCTCTGTGATCCGCCAGTGGGAGCTCTGGACTCTCTGCGATCTGCGAGTGGGAGCTCTGGACTCTCTGTGATCCGCGAGTGGGAGCTCTGGACTCTCTGTGATCTGCGAGTGGGAGCTCTTGACTCTCTGCGATCTGCGAGTGGGAGCTCTGGACTCTCTGTGATCCGCGAGTGGGAGCTCTGGACTCTCTGTGATCCGCGAGTGGGAGCTCTGGACTCTCTGTGATCTGCGAGTAGGAGCTCTTGACTCTCTGCGATCTGCGAGTGGGAGCTCTGGACTCTCTGTGATCCGCGAGTGGGAGCTCTGGACTCTCTGCGATCCGCGAGTGGGAGCTCTGGACTCTCTGTGATCCGCCAGTGGGAGCTCTGGACTCTCTGCGATCCGCGAGTGGGAGCTCTGGACTCTCTGTGATCCGCAGTGGGAGCTCTGGACTCTCTGTGATCCGCGAGTGGGAGCTCTCGGGCTCTCTGTGATCTGCGAGTAGGAGCTCTTGACTCTTGGATCTGCCAGTGGGAGCTCTGGACTCTCTGTGATCCGCGAGTGGGAGCTCTGGACTCTCTGTGATCCGCGAGTGGGAGCTCTGGACTCTCTGTGATCCGCCAGTGGGAGCTCTGGACTCTCTGTGATCCGCGAGTGGGAGCTCTGGACTCTCTGTGATCCGCCAGTGGGAGCTCTGGACTCTCTGTGATCCGCCAGTGGGAGCTCTGGACTCTCTGTGATCCGCCAGTGGGAGCTCTGGACTCTCTGTGATCCGCGAGTGGGAGCTCTGGACTCTCTGTGATCCGCGAGTGGGAGCTCTGGACTCTCTGTGATCCGCGAGTGGGAGCTCTGGACTCTCTGTGATCCGCAGGATCGACTTCTGTGATCCGAGTGGAGCTCTGGACTCTCTGTGATCCGCGAGTGGGAGCTCTGGACTCTCTGTGATCCGCGAGTGGGAGCTCTGGACTCGGTGATCCGCTAGTGGGAGCTCTGGACTCGGTGATCCGCGAGTGGGAGCTCTGGACTCTGTGATCCGCGAGTGGGAGCTCTGGACTCGGTGATCCGCGAGTGGGAGCTCTGGACTCGTGATCCAGTGGGAGCTCTGGACTCGGTGATCCGCTAGTGGGAGCTCTGGACTCTGTGATCCTCGAGTGGGAGCTCTGGACTCTGTGATCCGCGAGTGGGAGCTCTGGACTTGTGTGTGTATGTACCCCCTTCCAGACCACTCGTGTGGTGTGTGTGTGTGTGTGTGCCCCCTTCCAGACCACTCGTGTGGTGTGTGTGTGTGTGTGTGCGCCCTTCCAGACCACTCGTGTGGTGTGTGTGTGTGTGTGTGTGCCCTTCCAGACCACTCGTGTGGTGTGTGTGTGTGTGTGTGTGCCCTTCCAGACCACTCGTGTGGTGTGTGTGTGTGTGTGTGTGTGCGCCCTTCCAGACCACTCGTGTGGTGTGTGTGTGTGTGTGTGTGCCCTTCCAGACCACTCTGTGGTGTGTGTGTGTGTGTGGCCCTTCCAGACCACTCGTGTGGTGTGTGTGGCCTTCAGACCACTCGTGTGTGTGTGTGTGTGTGCCCCTTCCAGACCACTCGTGTGGTGTGTGTGTATGTGTGTGTGGCCCTTCCAGACCACTCGTGTGGTGTGTGTGTGTGTGGGGTTTGTGTGTGTGTGTGTTTTGTGTGTGTGCCCTTCCAGACCACTCGTGTGGTGTGTGTGTATGTGTGTGTGGCCCTTCCAGACCACTCGTGTGGTGTGTGTGTATGTGTGTGTGCGACCTTCCAGACCACTCGTGTGGTGTGTGTGTATGTGTGTGTGCGACCTTCCAGACCACTCGTGTGGTGTGTGTGTATGTGTGTGTGCGACCTTCCAGACCACTCGTGTGGTGTGTGTGTATGTGTGTGTGCGACCTTCCAGACCACTCGTGTGTGTGTGTATGTGTGTGCGACCTTCCAGACCACTCGTGTGTGTGCCTTCGCACTGTGTGTGTCGCCTTCCAGACCACTCGTGTGGTGTGTGTGCGCCCTTCCAGACCACTCGTGTGGTGTGTGCGACCTTCCAGACAACTCGTGTGGTGTGTGCGACCTTCCAGACCACTCGTG
This sequence comes from Cherax destructor, assembly GCA_009830355.1. Taxonomy (NCBI): domain Eukaryota; kingdom Metazoa; phylum Arthropoda; class Malacostraca; order Decapoda; family Parastacidae; genus Cherax; species Cherax destructor. Next base: position 46,072 of record WNWK01008847.1, on the reverse strand, counting down.
TGGTGTGTGCGACCTTCCAGACCACTCGTGTGGTGTGTGCGACCTTCCAGACCACTCGTGTGGTGTGTGTGTACGACCTTCCAGACCACTCGTGTGGTGTGTGTGTACGACCTTCCAGACCACTCGTGTGGTGTGTGTGTGCGACCTTCCAGACCACTCGTGTGGTGTGTGTGTGCGACCTTCCAGACCACTCGTGTGGTGTTTTTGCATTTCGATGTATAATATATTCAAAATTTATTATATAAAATTACTTAAAAAAATCAAGTGCTTTTTGTCCATTGAGTTACAGCTCCTGGGTCTCCTCAAGAGGTAATAAGTGTTGCATCTCCATCCAACCTTATGAGGTATTAGACACACTACAGCTCTAGGTCCCCAAGGGTAAAATTACGTAGGATAACAGTGTTTACCTTGGATAACTCAAACAATCGATGTGTCCTTAGTTACAGCTATTTTTCCCCAATAGTTTAACTAAACTTCTTCGTATCAAGATTTTTTCACAGTTAGTGTTTGTAAATGTGGAAAGAGCTCCATTTCCTCGGATCAATACTGCATCCAAATGAACAAGATGCAATAATAGTTGGGTTCCATAGCAGATGTTTGAGACTTCTCTAGACCCACGAAATCGTAATGACACGATTGCAAACAAACCATACCATGGGTTGGGATAGAACCCGCGGTCTGGAGTTTTCACTCTCTGACCGAGGGTTCTAGCCCCGCCCATGGTATGATTTACATTTCTAGGTCCCCCAAGGTAATAAACTACAGCTCCTGGTACCCTCATAGATATATTCATTCTACCAAAAGTGCATCTCTTGATTCCTCCCATGTTAAGCATTAGTAAACTAACCACCTAATGGTATTAAGCTCCTGAGGCCCCAAAACAAATGTTTCTGACCAATGGTAAACATGTGGTACAACTTCTGTTAGCAAATTTTATACACTGCGTAAATCACAGCTCACAAGTACAAACCACGAAACTCTAGTGACAATCACAGCCATTACAAATTCACAACTCTTCAACTATAACCAAAAATCCCAACCCTATAACTGTCTAATTTAGTGACATTCATAATCTTCCCACCTCGCCAGCCTTTTACAAGATAATACCTGCGATAGAATACACGACACACTGAGTTCTCTCCACCTATGTACTGAATATAAGCAACTTACAACCTCGTTTTAGGTTGGCGTAAGTCGATGTGGGGCGGAGTGTGTTCAACACACCGCTATCCTAATAACCAATAGAAAGGACGATGTATGACCACAGGAGATGAGAAATTCTGTACTTTAACCAAGCATTTCGCACGAGACGAAGCCTGGCGCCTCACAGCATATACGAAATTTAGTACATTACAGCTGTTCTGCCTTAATTGTCAATGACAATATATTGTTAGGGGTCAAGTACAAGAATCCACCATCACTTGCGGGGAGTCTGTTAATCTGTCTTTCCTATGAGAAGAGGCTTGGCGCCTCGCAAGATACGTAAATTGGCTGCACCTGTTAACATCACCTGGCAGGAGTCGAACCTACCTTAATTTGTCAATGAGAATACAATTGTTTGGGCTAAACAGCAACAACCCATATTTACACACACACACACACACACACACACTCTCTCTCTCTCTCTCTCTCTCTCTCTCTCTCTCTCTCTCTCTCTCTCTCTCTCTCTCTCTCTCTCTCATTCACTTCACAACCATGAAATCATTACGCAATCATTTCACAACCCTGAAAAGACACCCCCTACTTATTTCACAACACTGAAAATCATTACACAATCGTCTCACGAGCCTGAAAATAATCCCTTACTCATTTCTCGGCAGTGGGTGCTCTCCCCTGCTTCCTTGGTAAGTGGGGGTCTCCATCTTTGTCCACTTAAGCGAAGAGAAATTTGTTACCCACTACCTCCACTTACAAAATACTGTAACATTACAAACCTCTAAGTATATTCTCATGATAAGACACAAAGGTTTTTGCAATATATAAATGAGACATTCACAAGCTTATGAATTACTGCTAAAACATCATACATGATATTTCGAGGTAAGACAACTATTCAATATTAGGTATTCCAAAATAAAATGATTAAAACACGCCCTCCCAGTTTTGGGTGAACTTTCTACCTTCAGTTCTCAAAACAGATTCACAATGAGGAGAGAGCATATCTTGTTATATTCATATGTGAAAGTAACAGATCATCTGTGTACATAGCCACATCAGGATCTACTGGATTGTTATCGCAGTAAATCCAATACCCCTTATCACCCTCACACGATATATTACTCAACCCTACGTCAACGAATGCATCCCTCTCTTCATTTATTGATTTCCTTATTCCTTTCTGAGGGAGTACTTCAGCACAATGGCGTACAAAGCATTGAAATCTAGGCGTAGGATGCGAGTACCCAAGCCCCCTCCCTCACCTTCAAAAATTAAGATTGATTAATGGGATATCTGTATTGGTGAAGTGTGGGGGACCAGCACGGGATGTATCGTGTATCATTCCTCCCTCGTCTCCTGGGTTTCGGGCAGTATCAGTGGGAGTATCATTAGCGGCAGACATACTAAGGTCAAGGTGTGGCAACCCACCACACAGTGGAGAATCTGCACTGCCTTATAATTTTCACGAATACTTATCTCGACTGAATCATCTGTTAAAGCAGATTCACTAACAAGTTATACTGACACCATTGAGTTGTACCCTTCCCCCACTGCTGAGTTGTACCCTTCCTCCACTGCTGAGTTGTACCCTTCCTCCACTGCCGAGTTGTACCCTTCCCCCACTGCCGAGTTGTACTCTTCCCCCACTGCCGAGTTGTACCCTTCCCCCACTGCCGAGGTGTACCCTTCCCCCACTGCCGAGTTGTACACTTCCTCCACTGCCGAGTTGTACCCTTCCCCCACTGCCGAGTTGTACCCTTCCCCCACTGCCGAGTTGTACCCTTCCCCCACTGCCGAGTTGTACCCTTCCCCACTGCCGAGTTGCACCCTTCCCCACTGCCGAGTTGTACCCTTCCCCACTGCCGAGTTGTACCCTTCCCCACTGCCGAGTTGTACCCTTCCCCACTGCCGAGTTGTACCATTCCCTCACTGCCGAGTTGTACCCTTCCCCACTGCCGAGTTGTACCCTTCCCCCACTGCCGAGGTGTACCCTTCCCCACTGCCGAGTTGTACCCTTCCCCACTGCCGAATTGTACCCTTCCCCACTGCCGAGTTGTACCCTTCCCCACTGCCGAGTTGTACCCTTCCCCCACTGCCGAATTGTACCCTTCCCCCACTGCCGAGGTGTACCCTTCCCCACTGCCGAGTTGTACCCTTCCTCCACTGCCGAGTTGTACCCTTCCCCACTGCCGAGTTGCACCCTTCCCCACTGCCGAGGTGTACCCTTCCCCCACTGCCGAGTTGTACCCTTCCCCACTGCCGAATTGTACCCTTCCCCCACTGCCGAGTTGTACCCTTCCCCCACTGCCGAGTTGTACCCTTCCCCCACTGCCGAGTTGCACCCTTCCCCTCTGCCGAGTTGTACCCTTCCCCCACTGCCGAGTTGCACCTCCACCACTGCCGAGTTGCACCTCCACCACTGCCGAGTTGCACCTCCACCACTGCCGAGTTGCACCTCCACCACTGCCGAGTTGCACCTCCCCCACTGCCGAGTTGCACCTCGCCCACTGCCGAGTTGCACCTCGCCCACTGCCGAGTTGCACCTCCACCACTGCCGAGTAGCACCTCCACCAGTGTTATTAACATCAGGGTTTACGCACCTCTCACACGGTAATTTCAACGCTCCAACAAGTAATAAACCATTTCTGGGATTGAGTTATCACCGTCACTAACAAAGTTGTAACAACATTTATAACAATAACGAATTATAACATTTCGCTCATCAAAAACTCACTTTGTTATAACATCAACAAGCTATAACACTACTGGGTTAACCTTCAATAACAAGATCGATGTTATAAGTTATTTTATGGAAACTTTCAATAAAAAATTATTTTAACACTGACAAGAATAAAAACAACACGATCAGATAACTCCCCACTGGACAGCTCCATGATCATCATACTGTGTGTGTACTCACCTAGTTGTGGTTGCAGGGGTCGATTCATAGCTCCTGGCCCCGCCTCTTCACTGGCCGCTACGGGGTCACTCTCCCTGAGCCATGAGCTTTATCATACCTCTTCTTAAAGTTATGTATGGAACCTGCCTCCACTACATCGCTTCCCAAACTATTCCACTTCCCGACCACTCTGTGACTGAAGAAATACTTCTTAACATCCCTGTGATTCATCTGAGTCTTCAACTTCCAACTGTGTCCCCTTGTTGTTGTGTCCCATCTCTGGAACATTCTGTCTCTGTCCACCTTGTCAATTCCTCTCAGTATCTTATATGTCGTTATCATGTCCCCCCCTATCTCTCCTGTCCTCCAGTGTCGTCAGGTCGATTTCCTTAACCTCTCCTTATCTCCGGGACTAGTCTTGTTGCAAACCTTTGCACTTTCTCTAGCTTCTTTACGTGCTTGGCTAGATGTGGGTTCCAAACTGGCGCAGCATACTCTAGTATGGGCATAACGTACACAGTGTACAGGGTCCTGAACGATTCTTTATTAAGATGTCGGAATACTGTTCTTAGGTTAGCTAGGCGCCCGTATGCTGCAGCAGTTATTTGGTTGATGTGCGCCTCAGGAGATGTGCCTGGTGTTATACTCACCCCAAGATCTTTTTCCTTGATTGAGGTTTGTAGTCTCTGGCTTCCTAGACTGTACTCTGTCTGATGTCTTCTTTGCCCTTCCCCAATCTTCATGACTTTGCACTTGGTGGGGTTGAACTCCAGGAGCCAATTGCTGGACCATGCTTACAGCCTGTCCAGATCCCTTTGTAGTTCTGCCTGGTCCTCGTCCGATTGAATTCTTCTCATCAACTTCACATCATCTGCAAACAGGGACACTTCGGAGTCTATTCCTTCCGTCATGTCGTTCACAAATACCAGAAACAGCACCGGTCCTAGGACTTACCCTTGTAGAACCCCACTCGTCACCGGCGCCCACTCTGACACCTCGCCACGTACCATGACTCGCTGCTGTCTTCATGACAGGTATTCCCTGATCCATTAAAGTGTCTTCCCTGCTATCCCTGAGTGGTCCTCCAGCTTCTGCACTAATCTCTTGTGTGGAACTGTATCAAACGCCTCCTTACAGTCCAAGAATATGCAATCTACCGACCCCTCTCTCTCTCTTGTCTTACTGCTGTCACCCTGTCGTAGAACTCCAGTAGGTTTGTGACACAGGATTTCCCGTCCCTTAAACTGTGTTGCCCGTCGTTGATAAGCTCATTCCTTTCTAGGTGCTCCACCACTCTTCTCCTGATAATCTTCTCCATGACCTTCCATACTTTACATGTCAGTGACACTGGTCTGTAGTTTAATGCTACGTTCCTGTCTCTTTTTTAAAAATTGGAACTACATTTGCTGTCTTCCATACCTCAGGTAGTTGCCCGGTTTCGATAGATGTGTTGAAGATTGTTGTTAGGGGTACACATAGCTCCTCTGCTCCCTCTCTCAGGACCCATGGAGAGATGTTATCCAGCCCCATCGCCTTTGAGGTATCTAGCTCGCTTAGTAACCTCTTCACTTCCTCAGTTATGTGTGTTGTGTCCAGCACCTGATGGTGTACCCTACCACTCCGACTTTCTGGAGGCCCTTCTATCTCCTCTGTAAACACCTCTTTAAATCTCATGTTGAGCTACTCACACACTTCGCGGTCATTTCTTATGACCTCCCCCCCTTCCTTCCTTAGCCTGATCACTTGGTCCTTGACTGTTGTTCTTCTGATGTGGCTGTACAACAGCTTTGGGTCAGATTTGGCTTTCACTGCTATGTCATTCTCGTATTGTTTTTGGGCCTCCCTTCTTACCTGTGCATATTCATTTCTGGCTCTACGACTGCTCTCCTTATTCTCCTGAGTCCTTTGTCTTCTGTACTTCTTCCATTCCCTGTCACACTTAGTTTTGGCTTCCCTGCACCTTTGGGTGAACCATTGGCTCATTCTGGCTTTTTTGCTTTTCCTGTTACCCTTGGGTATAAACCTGTCCTTAGCTTCCTTGCAAAATGTTGTCATATATTCCATCATCTCTTTTACTGACTTCCTTGTCAGCCTTCTGTCCCACTGAGTCACGTAGTCACCTTTCCTGCAGTTTTGTTTCATTTGTGCAGCCCTTCCTGCTTCCCCCTCCACTTGTAACTCTACTATGTAATCGAAGCTTAGAACCATATGATCACTGGCCCCAAGGGGGCTTTCATGTGTGATGTTCTCAATATCTGCGCTACTCAGGGTGAATACTAGGTCCAATCTCGCTGGTTCGTCCTCTCCTCTCTCTCTGGTAGTGTCCTTTACGTGTTGGTACATGAGATTTTCCAGAACCACCTCGATCATCTTAGCCCTCCACGTTTCTTGGCCCCCATGTGGATCTAAGTTCTCCCAATCGATTTCTTTATGGTTGAAGTCACCCATGATCAGTAGCTTCGCCCTGCTCGCGCGAGCCCTTCTGGCTAATTCGGCCAGTGTGTCAACCATCGCTCTATTACTCTCATCATACTCTTGTCTTGGCTCCTGCTGTTCTGTGGTGGGTTATACATCACTGCAAGTATCACCTTTGGACCTCCGGACTGAAGCGTTCCTATTATACAATCTCCTGCTTCTCCTCTGTCCCCTCTCTCCAGCTCATCAAAATCCCATTGGTTTTTGATCAGCAGTGCCACTCCTCCACCCTTTCTGTTCCCTCTGTCTTTCCTCAGGATCTGATATCCCATTGGAAAGATGGCATCTGTTATCATCCCGGTGAGCTTTGTTTCTGTGTGTATGTGTGTGTGTGTCTGTAATTGTCTTATATACCATGTGTATTAAACTTGTGTAGAATATGAACTAATTGTACTATACTTGTGTAGTATATGATGTAAGACAAGCCTTTAGATGTAAGATCCCTTGAATCCTATGACGACACAATACCCGCTGACGTCAGAGGCTCTGCGCATGTGTATGCCCACGCAGAGGCATCGGCCTCACTAAGTGATAGACCTACAAGCAGTCAGGAAGGTGCTGGGTTACTATTCCTCTCTCACGTAATATAGCTACTCCACCATCCATCCGTGAGTTTACTTGATACCCCTTAATATCTCTCTCATTACCCACACAACAAGTGGTGCCAGCGGAGGGCCCGTAATTTCTATCGATTACTGTGTTATAGAGAGATAGACTCCTACAAGCAAGCAGACAGCCTATGTGCCTTCAGAGACCACGTTACCAGTTATCTACATCCAAGCAGAGTCTACAATATCTACTGTATCTCCTGGTCAGCTAAGTGCCTCATCTGTTAATTTGTTAAAACCTACGAGGGGATGACCCGGGCTTTGCAAATTCTGAACGAGTAAGCCAGTCTGTGAGAGAGAGAGACAAAAGTACCCAAGCCACCACCAGTTACGTCAGCCTAGGCTTAAGCCAGCTTCTACCTTGCTGTGCTAATTTGTTACAAGATTCCAAGCCAGTCAATCTGTGTGAAAAGTTCTACTAAGCCAGCAAGCCACCCAGCTGACTGAGAAGTAAGCCAGCCACATGAGTTCACGCATTTATATCGTCCTTGTACTTCAGTGTATCACTGTTCTGAGTGATAATACCATCCCTGTGGTATACTGCGTTATTCAAGCCACCCTGGGTTAAATTCACGTGCTTTTTATAAACGGCGTAAGCCACAGGCGCGCGTGACGCTGTGATCCATCTGCTTGAACCCCTCCACCCACCCTCCCACGCTAAGGCAGACGCCATCAACAACGTGAGTCGCCTACCTACCCACACAAAGCACTAAGTGTGGATAATTTCACCCTTAACTGGGTCCTGCAAGCAGTTTATTGGCTACGAACCGGGTCGAGCGTCCTCAGTGTGTTTCTTCTGAACTATTTGTGCCAACTTTAGAAAGCCTAGGTTCATAGTTCATCGGTTTATGCACATTTCTTCAAGATATCAACGAGTGGACCAGACGAAAACATCCACCACCACTCTACACCACGCTTCAGTCAAACGTTTTGCAGCCTAGAGACAATTATTGTGTTGTTGTTTTTATTTTTCAGATAATCTATAGAAAATTCCGTGTGTTTGAGACAATTTTGCCAGTTAAAGAAATTTTGAGTTATCCTGGGAGTGTAACCTTGTCCTAGGAAGTGTTATGTGTTAAATTAAATACTTGCATTAATTTTTTTTTCACTAGTATCGTCTTTGATTAGTTATTGCATTATAAATTCTGTCAATTCCGTTGTGTTACCAAGTATGCAGTAAGTAAAGTTTTGTAATTAATCTACTGTTCCAATATTCAACCAAGTAGTAATTTTTAAAAGAATTTAATTGTTTTTCCCTCCAGCATTGTCCCTGTGTTTTTCTTTCTTGTTAATTGTTGTACTATCCCAGAGTTCTCATTTTTTTTATTCATTTACCCTTGTTTGTTAATGTTAATTGTGTAATTAATTTTTGCTTGCTCCAGTAAATATATAAATTATTTTTCTCCTCCAAGTAATTTTTAACCTTCTCCCAGTAATATTCCTGCTAATTCTTGTGTGTTGCAGTCAGTGTAATTCTTGCCATTGCACCCAATATTGTTTTGTGTACTTGTTAATTTTTATAAAGTGCTAATGTGCCTTCATTTTACAGACTAGTCCCATTAATTTTTGTGCCAGTATCTCACCTGTTTTAACTCTCAACATATTTGCTATATCTGTGCCAAGAAATTATTACTTTTGCCATATCTGACAACATATTTGTCATTTGATTATCCTGTGCATAATCCCTTGATGTGTCTGTGTTCTGCAATCAGTCTGTGTTACCCTTCTGAGTTTTGTATATTGTGAAAATTTTTGTTTCTGTTTCCAATAATTCCTTTGAACAAATTCACTCTTAAGTTTGATTAAAGTCAGTGTTCTTAGTGATTTGTTTAATAACTGTTTCATTGAGTTACATTGCTTTGCTTTCAATTAAGAGTAAGAGTGTTCAACCTAATTAATTTCTGATATCTTTGTTGTGTGCAAATAATTTCCCCAAGTGTGATTTTATCAATCAATTATTTCCTGAAACTGATTTTGTGTGAATTAACTTTCCCAGTATTCACTTTTGTTTTATCAATTTTTATTGTGTTTACTTAAATGTTCAAGTAACTTTTCATTCTTCTAAGAGTAATAAGTCATATTCCAGTGAACTTTCTAAGTGATTCATGCAGTAAAGTTACTTTAATTTATTGCCAGTGAATAATTCAATTGTTTTGTGCAATTTACCTTTTTTTTAGTGACTTGTTTTATCAGATTGTTGCTCTTGCCATAACCATTATTGAATTCTTTTTAAATATTTGTGCATTTAATTCATTTTATTGTGTTGCAATTTTTGTTGATATTTAAAAGAAAAGAAAACTCATTTTGCAGTTATTTCAAGTTAAAGCTAGATTGTTTTATTTTAGTGTGTTGAATTTTCTTGCCAAGTCAATTTTCAGTGAGTCATCTTTTCTTTAGTATTATTGTGCAATCCTCGTTACTCATGCAGAATAGTTAACAATTCTCACCAGTTAAACTATATTGTGCTGTAAACTTGCGTTAATTTTGCTTTCATTTAAATTCTTGTTCTTTTGCTCGAAGTCATGTCTCTATTAAATTCAAGTGATAACTATGTGTTTGCTGCCAGTCAAGGCAATGATGCTCAAGTAACCGTGTGCGATAATACTGTGTGTGCTGCTATTCAGAGCCATAATGATAATGAATCAGTGAAAAGTTCTTATAGTCCTTTACTGACTGATAGAAAGTCTCTAGCCTTTGAGCAATGTGTTTGTTGTTCCAGCTTGTATCAGAGATTTGCCAGAGTGATGCGGAATGTGAAGTTCAGATTAGTTCTTTTAGATATGTGTTTTAATTATTAACGTTGCCGAGCGGTAAGGCACTAACTAGTATTGCTGTCACTCCTGTCTGGAATTCAGCCCCTACAATATCTTCCATGCAAGATAGCGTTCAGATGCCTAGGGTGCCGGAGGTATCCCGGACTGCCTTGAGTGCTGAGTCTATCCTTGCAATGTTGCTAGTTCAAGTAGTAGTTCCTCTCCAGGGGACGTTTTGTTGAAAAAAGACTACTTGAATGAGTTATAGCATCTCTCGCTGATGCAAAAGCAATTGCAGAAAGCCGTTTCTGTTGCTAGTGTATTCACTAGAGTGCCAGTTGTCCCTCGTGTTCCAGATAGTGATCTTTCCAGTTGACAGTAATCCTTTGCAGAGTAAAGTGTCGTGTGTCGAGTACTTATTACCTGCATTAAGAGATAGTGAGAGCCGTTCTCCTTTGCTCATACTTTGTGTTATTGAACTAACTATTTCAGCAGCAGGAAAGTGATTATAGGTTAATCAACTCCACCAAGTTGTTCATTCCTTCAGTAGGAAAGTGATTATAGGTTAATCAACTCCACCAAGTTGTTCATTCCTTCAGTAGGAAAGTGATCATAAGTTGTGAGCTAAAGATAGAAAATTAGAAAATACAGTTTAGAACTGAAGTTATTGACTGTGTGTTTTGTTATTAGATTTCCAGTATCTAGTAAGATTTTTGTGTATTCAAGTTATCTCCGAGTTCTGAGTTTTAACAGTACGACCCGTGTTAGCCGAGTCTATCTTTTCTGTTAAAACTTCTTCCCTGTATATATTTATTCTTCCTCAGAAGCTGCTGAGTGCATGAATACAGACTGATCGATCAAATATCAAATTGTAATTGTAATACATATATAATGTATTACTTCAAGATCCTTTTAGATTCTCTTTGAATCTTTCACTCAAGAATTGCGATAGTAAGATTAATCTTGATTAGTTCTATGTTATAATGTGTTTGCTATTGTATAGATTCACCCAGTACCACCTGTCTGTTCAGCCTATAGAGTTGTCTAGTATGTCGAGACGACATACGGTAGTGTAACCGAGCTGTCTTATATACCATATGTATTATACTTGTGTAGTATATGAACTAATTGTACTATACTTGTGTAGTATATGATGTAAGACCAGCCTTTAGATATAAGATCCCTTGAATCCTATGACGTCACAATACCCGCTGACATCAGAGGCTCTGCGCATGTGTATGCCCATGCAGAGGCATCGGCCTCACTAAGTGATAGACCTACAAGCAGTCAGGAAGGTGCTGGGTTGCTGTTCCTCTCTCACGTAATATAGCTACTCCACCATCCAACTGTGAGTTTACTTGATACCCCTTAATATCTCTCTCATTACCCACACAACATAATAGTCGTTGGGAAAATAAAGCTTCGCTCTCCCACCATGCCTTTTATTAACCACTAGGGGGGGGTGCCTATTAATCTTCTCTTAATTTTGCTATAAGCTGCATATTGCTATAATATGTATATTTATAAATTTTCAACCTTGTTGGTATTACATCCGACATAGCCATGAGCCAAGGACTGGCACGTCACAAGATAAAAAAAAATTACACCTATTCACATCAGAAGTGTACCTGTCTTAATTTCCAATGCCAATACAATTGTTAGTGCTAAACTGCAAGAATTCACTTTCACTTACGGTAGAGAGGCTATTAATCTTTCTTTTCCCTAAGACGAGGCTTGCTGCCTCCCAAGATAGGCAAATTGGCTATACCCGTTCACAGAACCTGGCAGGAGACGCACAGGTGGCACACCTGGCAGGAGACGAACAGGTGGCACACCTGGCAGAAGACAAACCTAACTTATGTGTCAATTACAATTCAATTCTTTGGGTCAACCACAAGAATGCACCCAATTCCCTACACAGACAAAACTCTAGGATGATTCATGTCTCTACAATAACGACGAATCATTTGATAGCTGGCCTCGCTAAATGCCGGGTTGCATCTGATAGCAACCATTTTCCCATTTAAAACAATTACATTGAAATGATTTTACATAGTTGCACAATGGATTCCAAAGCATACACATCCAATGATATCGATATACTTCGCTTCCATGCGAGAGTTATTGTTAGTGGATACTCAGTGACGAAAGATATTTCAGCATATAAGTACCGAAGTTGTACCACGAGAAATTTAGAAATATTATAATACGTGGAGTTGCAAGTCATCCCTTAGAACAAGTTGTAGAAATAATTATTTTATTTATTAACACATCGGCCGTTTCCCACCAAGGTAGGGTGGCCTGAAAATTAAAAACTTTCACCATCATTCACTTCATCAATGTCTTGTTAGAGCTGGAACACCCCTCCTTCACAGTACAGATACTGTACTTCCCATCTCCTGGACTCGAGTCCAGCCTGCCGGTTTCCATGAATCCATTCGTAAATGTTACCCTGCTCACACTCCAACCGCATATCAAGTTCAAAAACTATTTGTCTCTATTCACTGCTATCTAACACTTTCACGCATGCTTGCAGGCAGTCCAAGCCCCTCGCTCACAAAACCTCCTTTACCCCCCTCCCTCCAACCTTTTCTAGGCCGATCTCTACTTCGCCTTCCTTTCACTACAGATTTATACACTCATTCCCTTCCCCTACAGCCTCCCTCTTCAAGGGAGGCTCCTTGCAGTGGTGAAGAGGCTCTTTGAGGAATTGGACCTTTTGGTCTTCCTCAGACCTAACCTAATTAACCCCCCCAATCCTCCCTTCCTTATCCCATCCTCCACATTCCTATTTTTTTCCTTTTCCTTCCCCCTCCCAACCCCCTCCCCCTTTTCCCGTCCCATTTGCGGCCTCTGAGGTCCTTCCCCTCTGGCATTGCGGTTTCTAGGTGGGGGGAGGCGTGCTGGGGTTCATCCCACTCCGTGGAGTCGCTCCGGGTTGAGGTGGTTCGCTGTGGAATCTGAATTGTCTGAAGGTGCCCTGCTCCCTTCCCGAATATCCGAGAAGTGGATGAGGTGCCCTTCAGATAATGGGTGTATCTTTGGAAGCTGCCTGTCGGTTCTGGGAGGTGGCAGCCGAAGGAGGTATGCTTTGTGGCGGGTTTCCTACTGCCCTTTCTTTTGTCCGCCGAGGTGGCTCGGTAGATGCGAGGCTGCTATCCCGGAGCACTGGTTTACTGGCATGAAGGGTAGGGTATGGCACGGGTTCCACGCTGCAACTTCACTGCCGGTGGGCTCGAGGCCCTCTCGGATGAGGGGATGAGCTTCCAGCCCTTCCATGCTTCCTAGTGACTGTCCCTCCGCTGCCCCTTTTTTTTTCTTAAAATAACAAGAAAGGAGATAACACAGAAAAAGCAAATTTATTATGAAGTCTTCGCCCAGTGAAACCTTTCTTTGTCCCAGGCTCCTTTCTGATCCCACACCCTGTTCAGACCCGGCTTCATTATCGGCCCATGCTTTCGACTCTTCTCATTCCCCTGTACCTTCTGCCGGTAACGCTTCGTCACCTCCTTCAGGTGCTGTGCAATTACCTGTTTCTGTTCATGCCGCCGCTTCTAGCATGCCTTTCACAATGTGTCCCGCTTCCCCGCATATGGTGCGATGCTTTCCGGATCGCCCACCTCCCTCAGTTCAGACCCTCCACGGTACTACTCCTAAACGTCAAACACAACCTACTGACGATAGGTCGTCGATGACCACTCAAAAACGACCTACACGACACTCACTACCTTTGCGTACCGGGCTAACAAGTAAGCAATTGACAAAATTCTTCTTTTTACAAAAGACTTCTCAAACTGATTATCATTCTGATCATGGAGTTGGTAAAACTCTTTTACTGCATGTTGGCCAAAATATATCCTTCCACGCTCTTCGAAGCGGAGCACGGGTCGTAACCATACAGAATTCAGAACAAGTTCATGCTCTCTCCAGTGTCACTTCCATAGATAACATAACAATCACCGTTCGTAAGCACGCTACTCTTAATTCTTGTAGTGGTACTGTGGTCTTACTGCATACCATTGTACAGAGTGATTTTTTGTCTTGTGGCTATGATATTCAGGAACAATTGACCATTCAAAACCTCCCTATTCTTAAGGCAGATACATCCTGCCCGCTTGTGGGCGGAGGCGCTTTCCTAGTAACATCGCTCATTTAACCTTTGATTGCCATGAACTTCTGACCCCTGTATGTATTGCAGGCCATAGCCTAGAGGTCCCTCAAGTAGTTCCCACTGCCCAACAGTCTCGTAATTGCTGGCGTTTTGGGCACCTCGCTAAACACTGCAGATCTGCGGTTGAATGTCCAATCTGTGGTGCAGCGGATCATTCCAATACGTTTTGTAATCTTTCCCCCTCTTGTCTCAATTGCAAGGAACCTCATCCTTCCTTTTCACGCCGTTGTCAGGTCTATCGCAATGAACGAGAGATCCGTTATCTTAAGGAGCATGAAGACCTTACTTACGCTATGGCTCTCTCTCAGCTCCGCGGCGATACAGGCCATCATGCATAGGGAGCGCAAGGATAACATCCGGCTCCTCACCGCCATCAGAAGAGACCTACACTCACTTGACGAGCAGGGCCGGCAAGCAACAATCAATTAGATACCAAGCCACATCGACCTTTCTGGGAATGATGCGGCGGATGGGGCGGCTAAGTCTGCCACACTTGAGGCCCAACCTGCGACTACAATTGCCATTAGCCGCAGGCAGGTGCACCTGGGGGCAGCTTCGGCAGCCAGACGCCCACTACTAGCACCGGGAACATGCACCAAACATGAGGAAACTGAACAGGGAGCTGCAAGTCAGCGTCCACCGCCTGCGCCTCGGCTACCCTACTGCAAAGCGCCTCATCGAACGCATGAGTGAGGAGCTTTGCCGCCACTGCGACCGGATGGTTCCAAAGCCTCTAGTTCACTACATGCTTGACTGTCCTGCGACGACGTCCATCCACCGCTGGCACTTCCCGATGGCACCTGGGGATCTAACCCGCGAGGACAAAGCAGCCCGGCTGGTTTACCTGGCCACCCATGACTTGGAGACACTGCTCCCAGTCCTAGCCACCCACCCGCCCCTCGATGACGACGCCGGAGAACCCCGACGACGACCAAGACTACCCACTACAGCTATTCTTTCTCTCACTTCCTTCTTTCTTATCCCCCATCCTTCTTCTTCCTATGTAGGTAGAACCACAGCCTGAAGTACCAAGATCTGCTGATGAAGATGCGACGTCAGAAGACACTCCCCACCATGGGGAGCCACAGCAAGAAAGAAAGAAAGAAGAAGATGACCGACACCCTCTACTCAGGGGGCCAATGCCGGGTCACCATTTGGAGAAGACCTGGGCCGGATGTACCGGCGAACATACAACAACAACTCCGCATTCAAGGAAAACTCCCTCGTGTCCTGTATGCTTGGGTAGCCTGACAACCTCCAACCTCGACGGTCCTCCTGCCTCCCAATTCCTTTGTGTCTGTGTCTTCCGGGGTCACACCAGTTTCTAATCCATTTGCAGCTTTATCCTCTGACACTCCTACCTCTGCACCACTTCCTACTTCTCCTTCATCTCGCTCGCTTACCTCTGTCTACGAGACCTAACAGACCTACACTTTCTTCACGTCCATCACCTGTACAGTTTAATCTATCTTCTACCTCGGAATCTAGTTCCCACCCCTTTCCAGCTCTCACGAAGATGGTGGTTCACTCCCTCTCGTGTAGTTCCCTCTACCCCTGCTCCTTTCCCTGTATTCTTCCATAGATACCCTCCAACCTCCTTCCTCTCCTGTTACACTGCAAGACTGTTCAACCCCTGCCAACACATCTCTGCAAGTTCATACTCCCCGCCTCCTCAGACCCCTTTGGTTACCTCCATAGTTACTCTGACCTCTACTTGCAGTGCCTCTCCTGTCTCTACCATCATGGCTTCGTCGGCTTCCTTAACAGCTGAGATGGTAGATGCTATCTCCAGCTATATTGCATAGACGACACTCCCGATGGACACCCCTTCTATTTCACTACCCTTGCAACAGTCTCTTCCTCTGCAGGAAGAGACTGTTGCTTACCATTGCTTACATGCTTACCGTTGCCCCCACACGTTGACTTTACTGATCCTAAAAGCCCATAGGTTATATCGTCTCTTATCGTTGCCATTTTTATTTCTGTACATAATGTCTTTTTTACAATGGAATGTTCGTGGCCTTAGGGGCAATCGTGGTGTTGCTCTCCCAGTTGTCCCCAGTATGTGTTGGGTTACAAGAGCCCAAACTTCATTCTGGTGTCATTCGCCCCGTTTCGGGCTACGAGCTGTTACATTCTCCCAATATTTTACCTGACGAATCATTTAATGAAAGCACGCTTCTTGCGTGCATTGATATTCCGTATCAACAAGTTTTTGTTCATTTCCCGCTGCATTATACTGCAACTCGTATTTATTTTCACAGATGGTTTACAGTTTGCTCTCTTTATCTTTCTCCCTCCCGTGCATTCTGCATCCCTGATGTCGCGTTTTTAATTTCTTCTCTACCGCCGCCCATTTTGTTGTTGGGTGACTTTATCGCTCGCCATTACATGTAGGGAGGGTCCCACTGCGTCTTTCATGGTGATCAGTTGGAGACTCTTCTCGCTTCTCATCCTCTTCATGTTTTAAATACGGGTGCTCCTACCCATTTCGACTCTCGCACTCAGTCTCTCTCCTGCATTGATCTTTCTATTTGTTCCTCGCCCATTACACTTGATTTCGCATGGTCTGTCCTTCCAGATTTACTTGATAGTGATCACTTTCCTATTCTTCTTACTTCTACATATACCCGTCCCTTCGTATCCCTCGTTGGCAATTTGTTCAAACAGATTGAAACTTATACTCCCATCTTACCACCAGTTGTGAGGACCCCCTTTCGTCCTCTATTGAACTCTCACACCAATTCTCGACCTTCGTCCTCAGGACTACCTTTCCGTTCTTCCTTCGCATATTTGGTAGTCACTTTATGTAGATGACTTCGCTATAGCTTACTCAGTCGCTGACTGTCGACTAGTAGCAGCCTCCCTTAAGGTTGTGATAGACCGAGTCTCCCACTGGACCACTTCTCATGTCTTTAAATTTTCTAGTACAAAAACCCATTACATTAACTTCACTAGACGTCCTCTTGTCCAAAATATTCCATGTTATTAACACGGCTCACATATTCCAGAATGTGATACGGTAGTAGTAGTGGAGACAGTCACGGACTAAGAGAACACTGCACGGGAACTAGGGGCCCAGAAAGAGTAGGAACAAGAACAAAGAGGTGAGAGGGGAAATAATAAAGGACCAAACACCCAAGGCAGAAGAAAGAAAACCCAAAGAGGAAAGAGGAAAAGGGAAAAGGAGAAAAAAAATGGATCAGGTTAAATCACGGGTGTTCTGAAGTTTGGAACATTTTACACTGTAATGGGAAAGGCAGCGACAAAGCCACGACTAAGATTCATACAAAGAAAGCTGTGTATAAAGTTCTTTATAATGAAACGGTTTGAATCTGACGGCATGATTGTTATAATTGATAAGTGAATGTCCAGGTCCTTCACACTAGTTTTTCGCTGCTTCCCCTTGGCCCTTGACTCTTGGCTTGTCATTATTCGCATCTGCCAGGAGAATTCATTGCTTATAAGCCGCTGTCTAGTCAACGCGTGTTTACTTTATCGTGTATTGATGATAACTCGCCAGCTACCACGTCATTCATCTTGGCAATACGAACAAGTGGGACTGACCCGGCCATCTACCTCCACTCTACACACCGATTACAACCACAGGTGGTGTTTGCAACGACACCATAGGTGGTGCCAGGCAGCAGCAGTACCACTGTGGTGTCAGGCGGCAGCAGCAGCACCACTAATGTGGTGCCAGGCGGCAGCAGCAGCAGCACAACTGTAGTGCCAGGCGGCAGCAGCACCACCACTGTGGTGCCAGGCAGAGCAGCAGCACCACTGTGGTGCCAGGCGGCGGCACCAGCAGCAGCACCACTGTGGTGCTACTCTTAATTCTTGTAGTGGTACTGTGGTCTTACTGCATACCATTGTACAGAGTGATTTTTTGTCTTGTGGCTATGATATTCAGGAACAATTGACCATTCAAAACCTCCCTATTCTTAAGGCAGATACATCCTGCCCGCTTGTGGGCGGAGGCGCTTTCCTAGTAACATCGCTCATTTAACCTTTGATTGCCATGAACTTCTGACCCCTGTATGTATTGCAGGCCATAGCCTAGAGGTCCCTCAAGTAGTTCCCACTGCCCAACAGTCTCGTAATTGCTGGCGTTTTGGGCACCTCGCTAAACACTGCAGATCTGCGGTTGAATGTCCAATCTGTGGTGCAGCGGATCATTCCAATACGTTTTGTAATCTTTCCCCTCTTGTCTCAATTGCAAGGAACCTCATCCTTCCTTTTCACGCCGTTGTCAGGTCTATCGCAATGAACGAGAGATCCGTTATCTTAAGGAGCATGAAGACCTTACTTACGCTATGGCTCTCTCTCAGCTCCGCGGCGATACAGGCCATCATGCATAGGGAGCGCAAGGATAACATCTGGCTCCTCACCGCCATCAGAAGAGACCTACACTCACTTGACGAGCAGGGCCGGCAAGCAACAATCAATTAGATACCAAGCCACATCGACCTTTCTGGGAATGATGCGGCGGATGGGGCGGCTAAGTCTGCCACACTTGAGGCCCAACCTGCGACTACAATTGCCATTAGCCGCAGGCAGGTGCACCTGGGGGCAGCTTCGGCAGCCAGACGCCCACTACTAGCACCGGGAACATGCACCAAACATGAGGAAACTGAACAGGGAGCTGCAAGTCAGCGTCCACCGCCTGCGCCTCGGCTACCCTACTGCAAAGCGCCTCATCGAACGCATGAGTGAGGAGCTTTGCCGCCACTGCGACCGGATGGTTCCAAAGCCTCTAGTTCACTACATGCTTGACTGTCCTGCGACGACGTCCATCCACCGCTGGCACTTCCCGATGGCACCTGGGGATCTAACCCGCGAGGACAAAGCAGCCCGGCTGGTTTACCTGGCCACCCATGACTTGGAGACACTGCTCCCAGTCCTAGCCACCCACCCGCCCCCTCGATGACGACGCCGGAGAACCCCGACGACGACCAAGACTACCCACTACAGCTATTCTTTCTCTCACTTCCTTCTTTCTTATCCCCCATCCTTCTTCTTCCTATGTAGGTAGAACCACAGCCTGAAGTACCAAGATCTGCTGATGAAGATGCGACGTCAGAAGACACTCCCCACCATGGGGAGCCACAGCAAGAAAGAAAGAAAGAAGAAGATGACCGACACCCTCTACTCAGGGGGCCAATGCCGGGTCACCATTTGGAGAAGACCTGGGCCGGATGTACCGGCGAACATACAACAACAACTCCGCATTCAAGGAAAACTCCCTCGTGTCCTGTATGCTTGGGTAGCCTGACAACCTCCAACCTCGACGGTCCTCCTGCCTCCCAATTCCTTTGTGTCTGTGTCTTCCGGGGTCACACCAGTTTCTAATCCATTTGCAGCTTTATCCTCTGACACTCCTACCTCTGCACCACTTCCTACTTCTCCTTCATCTCGCTCGCTTACCTCTGTCTACGAGACCTAACAGACCTACACTTTCTTCACGTCCATCACCTGTACAGTTTAATCTATCTTCTACCTCGGAATCTAGTTCCCACCCCCTTTCCAGCTCTCACGAAGATGGTGGTTCACTCCCCTCTCGTGTAGTTCCCTCTACCCCTGCTCCTTTCCCTGTATTCTTCCATAGATACCCTCCAACCTCCTTCCTCTCCTGTTACACTGCAAGACTGTTCAACCCCTGCCAACACATCTCTGCAAGTTCATACTCCCCGCCCCCTCAGACCCCTTTGGTTACCTCCATAGTTACTCTGACCTCTACTTGCAGTGCCTCTCCTGTCTCTACCATCATGGCTTCGTCGGCTTCCTTAACAGCTGAGATGGTAGATGCTATCTCCAGCTATATTGCATAGACGACACTCCCGATGGACACCCCTTCTATTTCACTACCCTTGCAACAGTCTCTTCCTCTGCAGGAAGAGACTGTTGCTTACATTCTTACATGCTTACCGTTGCCCCCACACGTTGACTTTACTGATCCTAAAAGCCCATAGGTTATATCGTCTCTTATCGTTGCCATTTTTATTTCTGTACATAATGTCTTTTTTACAATGGAATGTTCGTGGCCTTAGGGGCAATCGTGGTGTTGCTCTCCCAGTTGTCCCCAGTATGTGTTGGGTTACAAGAGCCCAAACTTCATTCTGGTGTCATTCGCCCCGTTTCGGGCTACGAGCTGTTACATTCTCCCAATATTTTACCTGACGAATCATTTAATGAAAGCACGCTTCTTGCGTGCATTGATATTCCGTATCAACAAGTTTTTGTTCATTTCCCGCTGCATTATACTGCAACTCGTATTTATTTTCACAGATGGTTTACAGTTTGCTCTCTTTATCTTTCTCCATCCCGTGCA
Organism: Cherax destructor; assembly: GCA_009830355.1. NCBI lineage: Eukaryota > Metazoa > Arthropoda > Malacostraca > Decapoda > Parastacidae > Cherax > Cherax destructor. The sequence goes on along the minus strand of WNWK01008847.1, from coordinate 25,677 downwards.
TTCTGCATCCCTGATGTCGCGTTTTTAATTTCTTCTCTACCGCCGCCCATTTTGTTGTTGGGTGACTTTATCGCTCGCCATTACATGTAGGGAGGGTCCCACTGCGTCTTTCATGGTGATCAGTTGGAGACTCTTCTCGCTTCTCATCCTCTTCATGTTTTAAATACGGGTGCTCCTACCCATTTCGACTCTCGCACTCAGTCTCTCTCCTGCATTGATCTTTCTATTTGTTCCTCGCCCATTACACTTGATTTCGCATGGTCTGTCCTTCCAGATTTACTTGATAGTGATCACTTTCCTATTCTTCTTACTTCTACATATACCCGTCCCTTCGTATCCCTCGTTGGCAATTTGTTCAAACAGATTGAAACTTATACTCCCATCTTACCACCAGTTGTGAGGACCCCCTTTCGTCCTCTATTGAACTCTCACACCAATTCTCGACCTTCGTCCTCAGGACTACCTTTCCGTTCTTCCTTCGCATATTTGGTAGTCACTTTATGTAGATGACTTCGCTATAGCTTACTCAGTCGCTGACTGTCGACTAGTAGCAGCCTCCCTTAAGGTTGTGATAGACCGAGTCTCCCACTGGACCACTTCTCATGTCTTTAAATTTTCTAGTACAAAAACCCATTACATTAACTTCACTAGACGTCCTCTTGTCCAAAATATTCCATGTTATTAACACGGCTCACATATTCCAGAATGTGATACGGTAAAGCTTCTTGGCCTTCTCCTCGATCGCCGGTTGACATGGAAACATCGCATTTCCTCTTTGAAGGGAGCTTGCCGTGGTCGGCTGAATTTCCTTAAAATTCTTGTACATCGTTCATGGGGAGCAGATTGCAGGACTCTCCTGTGTTTGCATTCCACCCTAGTCTTGTCCAAACTGAATTATGGAGACCAAGTCTATTCTGCAGCTTCTCAGTCCACTCTTTCTAAGTTAAATCCCCTTCATCATCATGGAACATTCGCCTCTATGCAGACGCGAATGTTCCTTCCTTAGCTGATAAGTGATGCTCATTGTCTTCGTTACTTTGTCCGCGCTCATGACCTTCGTGTTCCATCTATGTATAGGTTGATCTCAGACGTTAGCAAAAGCCCATTATTTTTCGACGCCTCTGCTTACTCCGACCGTTTTCCCTTCACCTTCACTGACAACGGTCCTCTCTCCAGTTACCTCCCTTGTATGTTCATTTATCGTCTGCCTTTTCTCTTCCCCCTTGGGAGGTTCCGAAGGTTCGTGTCTGTTCTTCCGTACTGCCATGCGCCAAAGCTCTCCTACCTACGACTCGCTTCTCGCTCTTTATTGATCACTTACGGTCGCATGTTCATGCTGTTGATTTTTATACAGATGGCTCTAAGTCTTCTGACGGTGTTGGGTTTGCCGAGTTGTATGCCATCCTCATATCGCTTCTCTATATTGCATATATGTGTCTTTCGACGTTTGTTATCATTTTAGATTCCCTCAGTGATTTACAAGTCATTCAAAAATTTGATTCTCATCCATTAGTCCCTCGTATTCAACTATGGTTACGCCGGGTGGCTAGCAAAAACAAAGTCGTCGTTTTCTGTTGGGTCCCTGGACACGTTGAAGTGCTGGGAAATGAACAAGCGGATATTGCTGGCTGTCAGCGGTGCATGATTTTCCGGTTTCCTATAGGGGTATTCTGTTTAGATATTATTTTCCAGTCATCTCTGCCCGTCGTCGAAGCCATTGACAACAACGGTGGTCGGGCATACACCATAACAAATTGCGCTCTATTAAACCGCTTTTAGGATTGTGGCCATCTTCTTACCACCGTTGCCGTACTCGGGAGACTGCGCTCTCCCGTTTCCGCATTGGCCATACTCGCCTTACCCATGGGTATCTCATGGAATGACACCCTATTCCTCTGAGAGGTTTTTCTGGTCCCTATTTCGGTTCTTCATTTTCTTGTATATTGTCTGGTTTACCAGCAAGCTCGCAGGATTTACCTCCGAACGCCCCCGCCCTGCCACTCTTACCTTATCTTCCCTTCTTGCAGATGACCCTACCTTTGACTTAAGATCACTTTTTGACTTTTTGTCAGCAACTGCTTTACTGTACGAACTTTGATACATAGCCCTTAGCGTCCATTGGAACCCTTTTCTCCCCTCACTTCTGATTCCCTCTCCCCCTAGTTGTTTATAGCCCCAGCACTATTTTCAACCCTGCAGCGCTCTATGACCCTTGTCAGTTTAGCTCTCTTTGAATATAATAATAATTATCTATCTTTGACTTTGACCCCCACTACTTCTACCACTACTACTTTCTTTCCTACTACCTTTGCCTATTACCTTCATTTTTGCCTCCTTTCACTCTCCCTTTATTCTTTTCCAATTAACCACCCTCTCTACTTTACACTACCTCTACTACTTCTACTTCTTTCACTACTTGCGTTACCTCTACTACTACGCCCACTTCTCATGTCCATCCCTGCCAGCTGGCCTATATATACTGGGTTCGTCTCTTTTCTTTTAGTGTGACTTTATAAATGGTTGAGGTCGGACTGAAATGTCGTCTTAGGCGGGTTATTTGCGTATAATTACATCGTATGCATGTAGGTACCTCGCTACCTGTAGGTTATCCGTCACCCACACCTGCAGAGAGACCCACACCTGCAGAGAGACCCACACATGCAGAGAGACCCACACCTGCAGAGAGACCTGCAACTACAGAGAGACCCGCACCCACACCTGCATGTCAGGAAGGTTGTTACTGCAACAAATCCACATGAGGCGGTGAAGAATATTTTACGTTCAATTCCAGAGAAGAAAGTTTATCACTCGAATTCCAGCAAAATAATAAGAGACGAAGAGTCGACCTCTCACCATCGCCTCTCCTCAACATTATTCTAATAAAGTATTCTGCTCTTGCACCATCACCTCCCCCCCCCCCTTCAATATGGAGTCGCCATCGCTCGCCTCTGATGACGACATGCTAAACGCCCAGCGTTTTAAATGTTATAGAAAAAACAATGCTGGTCACCCTAAATTGTATATTCTTGATGAAGAGGTGTTGAAGTATTGTATAAAATGTGCGTTTTACTATTGTACATGAAATGTATTATCAACATTGTTCATAAAAATGTATTAATGTATGTTTGATTAAGTCATGTTTATTTTGTATTTTGTTTTTTACTAATGTATAAAAATGAATAAAATTTCAGTTTTGGTCTCCATATTACAGAATGGACATAATTTCAGTTTTGGTCTCCATATTACAGAATGGACATAAATTCGTTAGAAAACATTCAGCGTAGAATGACTAAATTAATACATAGCATTAGAAATCTTCCTTACGAAGAAAGATTGAAGACCCTTAAATTACATTCACTTGTAAGACGTAGAATGAGGGGAGACATGATCGAGGTATACAAATGGAAAATAGGTATTAACAAAGGGGATATAAATAAGATCTTGAAGATATATCTCCAAGAGAGAACCCGCAATAATGGATTCAAGTTAGATAAGTTTAGATTTAGAAAGGATATAGGAAAGTATTGGTTTGGAAATAGGGTAGTTGATGAGTGGAACAGTCTGCCTAGTAGGGTTATTGAAGCAAGGACCCTGGGTAGTTTTAAATTTAGGTTGGATAAATTCATGAGTGAGAGGGGTTGGATTTGAGTGGGACTCGCGCATGAGTGGGTAGAATTGTCAAAGCTTATTTCTTGGGTAGCATTGAAAATTGGGTTGAGCAAATATTATGTTAGTGGGACGGATTGTGAAGGACCTGCCTAGTATGGGCCAACAGGCCTGCTGCAGTGTTCCTCCTTTCTTATGTTCTTATGTTAAAACTATGTAGTTTATTGTTTTTACAAATTGTTTGATAGTGGACACCTCTAAAATGCTGGACCCAGAGATGTAGCATGTTTCATAAGGGGCCAGGAGCTGTAACACTTAAATGATAGATACTTTAACAAAAAGGCACAATACCGTGACTGTAAAAATACACAAATAACCCTCACATAGGAGAGAAAAGCTTACCACGACGTTTCGGTCCGACTTGGACCATTTACAAAGTCACACTAACAGAAAGGAGAGAAGGAGGGAGTATATATAGGCCAGCAGACAGGGACGGGACAAGAGAGGCAGTAGGAAAGGAAGTAGAGGTAGTAGTAGTGGAGACAGTCACGGACTAAGAGAACACTGCACGGGAACTAGGGGCCCAGAAAGAGTAGGAACAAGAACAAAGAGGTGAGAGGGGAAATAATAAAGGACCAAACACCCAAGGCAGAAGAAAGAAAACCCAAAGAGGAAAGAGGAAAAGGGAAAAGGAGAAAAAAAATGGATCAGGTTAAATCACGGGTGTTCTGAAGTTTGGAACATTTTACACTGTAATGGGAAAGGCAGCGACAAAGCCACGACTAAGATTCATACAAAGAAAGCTGTGTATAAAGTTCTTTATAATGAAACGGTTTGAATCTGACGGCATGATTGTTATAATTGATAAGTGAATGTCCAGGTCCTTCACACTAGTTTTTCGCTGCTTCCCCTTGGCCCTTGACTCTTGGCTTGTCATTATTCGCATCTGCCAGGAGAATTCATTGCTTATAAGCCGCTGTCTAGTCAACGCGTGTTTACTTTATCGTGTATTGATGATAACTCGCCAGCTACCACGTCATTCATCTTGGCAATACGAACAAGTGGGACTGACCCGGCCATCTACCTCCACTCTACACACCGATTACAACCACAGGTGGTGTTTGCAACGACACCATAGGTGGTGCCAGCAAGCAGTACCACTGTGGTGTCAGGCGAGCAGCACCACTAAGTGGTGTCAGGCGGCAGCAGCAGCAGCACAACTGTGGTGCCAGGCGGCAGCAGCACCACCACTGTGGTGCCAGGCGGGAGCAGCAGCACCACTGTGGTGCCAGGCGGCGGCACCAGCAGCAGCACCACTGTGGTGCCAGGCAGCGGCAGCAGCACTACCACTGTGGTGACAGGCGGCAGCAGCACAACTGTGGTGCGAGGCGGCAGCAGCACCACCACTGTGGTGCCAGGCGGCAGCAGCACCACCACTGTGGTGCCAGGCGGGAGCAACAGCACCACTGTGGTGCCAGGCGGCGGCAGCAGGAGCAGCACCACTGTGGTGCCAGGCGGCGGCACCAGCAGCAGCACCACTATGGTGCCAGGCGGCGGCACCAGCAGCAGCACCACTGTGGTGCCAGGCGGCGGCAGCACCACCACCACCACTGTGGTGCTAGGCGGCGGCAGCAGCAGCAGCAGAAGCAGCAGCTCCACTGTGGTGCCAGGCGGCGGCAGGAGCAGCAGCACTACCACTGTGGTGCCAGGCGGCGGCAGCAGCAGCAGCACCACTGTGGTGCAAAATAGCGACATCAATGTAATATTTATATCCCACTTGATGCAATTGTTTTATTGTCATTAGAATAAAAATATTTTTCACTTAAACACAAATATGTCTCCTGACACCTAAATAAACATTTTATAATGTGTTCAAGATATACGGCGTAGGTAAATGCGCAGTATGTTAGTTACAAGGATGACTGTCATGCAATATTCTGGCCATTAGCTCCAAGAGAGATTACTGTAGCGAGTCACAAATTCGTCAGTTTGAGTTAACATGAGTGGAGGCGAGGACCCAAAACCTCCAATAATGACCTCCCTTTTAACTGGCAATGATGAGAGGGGGATTTGTAATGTCGGATGCGTTCATTAGTGAATCAAGGAAGGCCAATATTCCATGGGTTTACCTATTTGTAGTTTCATTAGATGGGTTATACTCGTTGTGCCTCGGCTTTATGTATATTTACATAACTATTTACATAGCTGATATTACGTGCATTTAGCTAACGCTTCTAGACCTGCCAGTTTTCAGTTTGAAGGATATTTATTTGTATACAATGTGATCACTTTCTGTAAGTACCGTGGAATCCAGTTAGTGTGGTTTTTCTCGCTTCAAGTAGAATGAAATGATTTGAAACCATGTAAATAGTGATAGTTATCAAAGAAATGCGATAGATACTGTACCTCCGGAGATCGTGATATATTTCCTTCGGACGAGGAAGCGATGCTGAGAGATGAAGAATATACCTGCAACCTTCATGAGTTAGAATTTCACTGCTATATCAGTACTGATTATGTCCGCTCATGTTTTTTTTCCAGGTTAAGGAAATACTTACAAATTATATCACATCTTCATCGGCTAGCATTACAGTGATTTAATGAATAAATGAACTTCGTTCGTAACGCTAGATAGTAAGTTTTTGCTCAATGAGGCGAAGTTATTATCCAGCACAAATTGTCCTATAGAGGAACACTCCGGTATAACGATTGTACCATTGAAGGCAAGCAAAAATTGCATATTAATCATATCAACTCTATCCTTATCTATACAATATTTTAAACAGAGGCTGTTCTAGAATCCTGACTGAAAAGTTAGAGTTGGTATTTTTCCCCTACTTTTTTTTAAAGTCCAGGAAATTCATGTTCATGAAAATGGTGACTCAACGTGAGTGCTTCACACAGTGGTAAGAAATTTAGCTGAAAACAGAGGAGTTATTGACGCGGATCTTCAGCCACAGATTGAGAAAGAAAAGCAATAGTGTCGTGATATCTTGACGAGAATATTCACTGCATAAAATTCCTCGCCTCATAACCTGGCTTTGTGAAGACACAGTGAGTCACGTCAGCTGGACGATGAGTCAAGTGTGTAAAATACCTTGGCTTACTGAAACTACTGGCAATCTTTGATCCTGTCATGAAAAAAACGTTTCCTAGATCCACGTCTTATCTTTCATTGGGAGTCCAGAAAGAATTCATCCACATGATGGCGTCCACTGTTCTCGAGAGTTTACTGAGAAACATTCGTAAAGCTAATGATATGGTCTGTTTGACTCGACTCCTGATCAGGCACGCCGTCAGCAGATGTCAGAAGTAGTGAGTATATGGAAGCTGATTTTGAGAGGAAAACAGTGTTAGTTCTTCCTTGGTTTTATCCAGATAAGCCAGAAAGATGCTGAGAGCTTGGTTGAAAACATCTTGAAACAGCTAGAGAAGGATGAAATGGAGCTGCAAGATTGTCGATCACAGTGCTATGACAACACTACTGTGATGGCTGGACAAAGAAGTGGTTTTCATCAAAGAATAAGTGAGAAAAACATCCTAGTAGTTTTTGTAAATTGAGACAATCACTCACTCAAATTAGTGGGTGTACATGCAGCCAAGCAGGATACAATGATGGTCATGTTTTTTGGAACAATCGAAGCTTTCTACGCGTTCTTCTCTCCTTCACTACAGCGCTGGGAAAACTAAAAAAAGCCGTGCCTTTGGTTAAGTCGGAGTCCGAGACCAAGTGGAATGCAAGGACAGAAGCGGTGAAGCCCCTCAACAAGTACCTTGAGGAGATACTTCAAGTTCTCACGAACATAACGAGACCAGTTAAACAAGAAGTGACGCAATGCAGCTGTATAAGCGCATGTTGAGCTACGATTTTCTGACTTTGCTAGGATTTTGGAACAAGTACTCATTCGCACTGACTGTATTCAAAAGAGGCTGCAGGACCCTAGCATAAACTTCCACGATGCTGCCCTGGATCTGAAAGTCCTCAGATCATTTTGATGATGAAAGAGAAGTGTTGGTGAGTGAGTAACTCAAAGAATGACTCGGTCTCTGTCAATAATAGAATAATGAAGCAGAAAAATGTCAGCGAGGGAAGACACGAATGGCTGATGAGAACTCGAGAGACGCCGGGTTAACAATCAAGGAGGAAGTGGAAAGAGTCATGAAGGGAACACTCGACCGTCTTCACAGAGAAATAGATAAAAGGATCGCTTGTTTGCACGACACTGACGCCAAGTTTGGGTTCCTTCTCGAAGTCAAGGGATTGTTACGGCGCCGACAGTAACGACCCAAATAAGAGGTGTGACAATTGGGGCGAATTGTACAGCTGTGATGTTGATGGACAACAGGTATATAAAGCAATTTTGGATTGCAGAATGTTGCTGTCAAGTCGGGCCAACATGAAACGAAGAGTTTTTAAAATTTATTGTTCAGTATGGAGATGAAAGCGTCTTCCCCAATCTTCGCATTGTTATTCAGATAATGTTAACCATTGCAGCTTCCATCACCAGCTGTGACAGATCATTCAGAAAGTTAAAACTAATACTTTCGTATTTGAGAGGCTCCATGGGTCAAGGTAGACTCTGTGATCTTCCTCTGCTGTGTGTAGAACACAAGAAACTGAAAACACTGAATTTGAACACATCATAAACCAATTTGCATCAGTGAAAGCAAGGAAGGTAGTTGTAATTTTCATGTAGTGACATAATTTATTAATTAAAAGATTAACGAGCTTGGCTTGTGCTTTTAGCTGATTTTTTGGTAAAGTTATCCAAATGATGGGTGTCAGATGTTTGGAAATGGGAGCAATTTAAGTGCTTGCCACAGGCGCTATTTTCCGTAGAATTGCCCTGCTTGGACTAGTACTGTTTATTGTGTACGTGATAAAGGAAAACTTGTCAGAGGTGTCACTGTTCGCAAATGTGTAACTAATGAGGAGAATTTCAACCGCAGTAGACCAGGAATGACTTCAAATTGATCTGAACAAACTGCAGGATTGTTCTGACAAGTTGCTACAGGAATTTAACCCCAGTATACAAAGTTTGAAAAATTAGAGAGATGCAAAGACGTTTGGAGACAGTGTAGAGGCTCGGGAGACAAAGGCTAGGAACCTCCCTGACAGAAGGATCTCAGGGGAAAATAGTTCTGAGCATGTCGCCTGAGGTACACATCAACCAAATAACTGCTGCTGCAAACGCAAGACTTAACAAATTTAAGGTTAGTTTTCAGGAACATCAGCAAGGAGGCACTCACGGTTTTATATACGGCAAATTTCAGGCAGATGTTGAAGTATGCTGCACCAGTCTGGAACCAACATCGGGATAATAAGTATTTAAGTAAGCTGAAAAAGTGCAAGATGTTTGCAATGAATCTAGTTCCAGAACTGAGCGGTGTAACCTGAGAATAGAAACTAGATGAGCTAAACCAGACGACACTTGAGAACAGAAGAACCAGAGTTGACAGGACATACTGTGAAGGTTCAACAGTCCTATCAGATCCTCAAAGAGCATTTAATAAGGCCGATTCCTCCTTATGGAAATAAAAAAAGATATTAATAAAATTATCATTGATTTTTCTATGTAAATCTTGTATTGAATATAAAACACATAAACGTGAAAATAATCCTACCTGAAGCAAAGAATGAAAAATGAAATATACAAATAATTAATGACTCAAAGCTAATATGTACACAATTAATATGCGAATAATATAGCGGTGCCGTGCCGATGTTCTGGGCACGTAGCTCTGAATTGTGCTTTGCAACGATGAGCCGATGTTGATGTCGAGGGGGGATCACTGTCACTATTGTGACACGTGAAGAAAATAGTGACCCCAACATAAGTAGAGATTCTGAAGAACCGAGGTACTGGGATCCTCTGACAACCCGTCCTAAGCAGTAGAGTCGCCAGTCGGGAACCACCATGAAATTTTGGTGGGGTGACAACTGGAGAACGGCTTTAGGATGGTGTGTAGATGATTGTGTGCCAGTTACGAGTGGAAGGGGACTAGTTTAGGTACAGATGCCAGTTTGTGTGATCTAAGCCTAGATATTTGCTCCTTCTTATCTCGCCTGTGACGGATTACCCGAGCTAACAATCAAGGCTATAAAAAGAAACAAAGTTACAAACCATTCGAGAAATCACTAACATGCTAAGCATACTGCCTTTAAAAGAAATGGTGAGGACAAATATGATTACGTTACTCTACGTAAGTCCAAACTAGGTCAGGTTGAATTGCCGGAATATAAACCCAAACAAGAGTGAAGCTCTTGTTTAAACTGAATTAAACAAATCACAAAATAAATTATTAGTCAGGAGTGGATTGGATGCTTACAGAGTTGATGGGAGCCGAACGTCAAGTGACTGTCAACTGGTCAGAGGGACACGTGTCAACTCCCATCGGGTGAAAAACAAAGGAGGGGGCTGTAAGGGTGACGATGCAAATACCTTACAGAAGAAGCATACCGCCCAACAAACTGCCACCATCACTCATACTTCCACTCCAATCTAATATTTTTTTCCCTAACATACTAAATAATCAAAGGAATTAACACGATGGACAGAATGAGAGGCAAAACTGATATACAAGATCACACATGGAAGTTAGAAGCATAGATAAGTCACAGGAATGTTAGGAGAGAGAGAGTAGTCAGGAAGTAGAACGACCTAGACAGCGAAGTGGTGGAAACAAAATCCATAAATCGCTTTATGAACAGCCATGATAGGTCTCACACAGCTAGGAGTGAAACTGGTAGTGGCCACCAGAAAGGCAAGACCAGGGGCCAAGACCCGATCGGATAGTGAAGGACCTGCCTAGTATGGGCCAACAGGCCTGCTGCAGTGTTCCTCCTTTCTTATGTTCTTATGTTCTTATGTACACACACGCACACGCACACTCTTTCTTTCTCTCTCTCTCTCTCTCTCTCTCTCTCTCTCTCTCTCTCTCTCTCTCTCTCTCTCTCTCTTCTCTCTCTCTCTCTCTCTCTCTCTCTCTCTCTCTCTCTCTCTCTCATTATCATCCTCTTTAATTTAATGACAAAAATACTTTTTCTTCTTAAACTAAACGACCAAACTGGGATAAAAGAATTAAATGTAATCTCACTACCATTTTTTATGAAGCTAAGCTTTTGATACAGACAGGATTAACTTTAATCTTAATGTTTTAAACTGGTTTTATATTAGTTCATTTACACTAGAACATATTTTATATATATTACAAAAGTGTACGTTCACACTGCATTAGTATTAAATTTTACAGTGTCTGAAGCCTAACACCAAGAGTCAAAGACCTGTGGTAGCCAAGTATTTTGGCATATTAACTATTACTTTTTCTAAAACTGCCTCCATAAGTTAGGTAAGATTCGTCAGGAAATATAAAAAGTTTCCTGATGCGGATCTTAGTTAATTGATGACCCGCTGTTGGAGCTTTTGGTCATCTGACCGAGGCCTTCCGCTGGCTTACCGGTCCACCCCTTTAAAAATTATGGTTATACTTATAACCATTTCTATATTTAAAACTGCCTCCTCAGTTATGCCTTCTTATAAATAGTTTACGGAATTTACCTTACGTAGTATATTTGTCTGCGAAACGAAATGTTCATATATTTAATTGTTTTAATGCTAAAAACAGATCAAGAGACTTGAGGATAATTTAATAATATATAGGCCGTCTCTCACAAAGGAAGGGTAACCCAAACACAAGAGGAAATATTCACCCTAATACCTTCAATACCTTTCTAGATTCCACTTTAGATGATCCTCCGAACAGAAAAATTCTTGCCCATCCATCCTTTATACTTATCACCAACACGACTTTATTGTCCGACTACCCGGTTTTCCCTAAATTTATTCGGAGATGTTACCTTCACACTTCAGCACATCAAACCCTTTCCTCCATTCACTTCGATCTGACAACACTCGGAGAAGACTTGTGGATCCTCAGCCTTAAACCACGTGAAATCTCCTCCCCCGCCATCCAATCAAGCCTGGGACTACCCGTATCCCTCCATCCCAGATTCATTAACCTTTGCCATCCTATTCTGCTTCATCGTTTATCATTGGCCTAGCCACATGCGGAATTATACCATTGTAACCCCACATCATTCTCAAATTACTGAGATCCTGCGATCCGAGGGCTGCATGTGACCCTTCTCGGAAATAAATGCGGCCCTCACATGACATTATGAATTCACTAATGTAAGTTCCACACCGCACCAAAACCTTATCGCGACCTCTAACCACCACCTTTCACTTCTGGTCAGTGTTGGTTAATCCTAAGTGACTCTGCCGGATATAGATGGAGAGGCCTTAGGCTATTCCACATGTGAGGCCTCTCGCTATTCCCCACCCTCACCACTAGAGGAAGATGGAAGAGCGTTTTAAACAAAATTAGTGAAGCCCAGGACGATGGCGGGTGTTTAAAATTCCGCAATTCATAACTCCTCTGAAGGACATAAGATGTTAAATACCGCTGTGATTTAAAAAAAATAATAAATGTTAAAATTACCACTGAAAAACTTTTGCAATAACCGAACTTTGTAAAACATTTTGTGGAATAAGCAAGAATTTTTAGGATAATGAAATTGTAAGTTTACTCTTATAGTCTTTAAAATACATACATTCTTTTAAAATACATATTACGAAATGGTCGCTCACCATGCCCAGCCCTTCTAGGGCAGGGTAGGTGCCAAGGCTGGAGCTTGCTACCATCTGCAGCTCTTAATTAAGCCTGCCCTTCCCGTTAGGTAAGGTGGCAGACCACAGGGGTATAGCATCTATCTACCTCCATGCCTCGTGCTTGTTGGGAATGTGGCTAGGCCTGGGGCCAGTTGGTCCCGCCGCTGAGGGGTACCCCCTCCCATGGGAGACATGGGACCCGGAGGCGGGTCGCCATCTGGTAAAGACCCGGGCCGGGAGAATTCCCGGTGAATCAACACCTCCTCCTCCTATTACGAAATAAAGAAACAATTTTTTCTCATAGCAAAATCCTCCAAAAGTTCATCAAAATTTGAGAGTTAAATTTTGTCACTTTCACTACACAGAATGCTCAGTGCGGACAGCCTCTTTTAAGCCATTATGGCATTTAATTCATTTATAATTCGTCTTAGGCTTGAAAAAGACCTCTCTCCCAGGCATTAAGCTAAGAAACAGCCGCAATATTGAAAAGAATCATTCTTTTCAAGATTGATGGACTGACTACTTCGTCTCAAGGCTGAGGGACTGATTACCTCAAACTCCTCCTGTTCTTCACGATTCTCCTTTGTATGGACTGATGAAGCCACTGTGTGGCGAAACGTTTCCTCTATAAAGGTACCCAAGGCCCTATATATATATATATATATATATATATATATATATATATATATATATATATATATATATATATATATATATATATATATATATATATATATATATATATATATATATATATATATATATATATATATATATATATAAAAATATATATATATATATATATATATATATATATATATATATATATATATATATATATATATATATATATATATATATATATATTTATATATATAAATATATATATATATATACATATATATATATATATATAAATATATATATATATATATTTATATATATATATATATATATATATATATATATATATATATATATATATATATATATTTATATATATATATATATATATATATATATACACATACTATATATATATATATATATATATATATATATATATATATATATATATATATATATATATATATATATTATATTTATATATATATATATATATATATATATATATATATATATATATATATGTATATATATATATATATATATATTACAGGTAGTAGGTTGTAGTCAGCAACCTCCCAGGGAGGTACTACCGTCCTGCCTAGTGAGTGTAAAACAAAAGTCTGTATTTGTTTTACATGATGGTAGGATTGCTGGTGTCTTTTTTCTGTCTCATAAACATGCAAGATTTCAGGTACGTCTTGCTACTTCTACTTACACTTAGGTCACGCTAAACATACATGTACACGTTTATGTATACAAACTCATCTGAGTTTTCTTTGATTTTTATCTTAATAGTTCTTGTTCTTATTGCTTTCTTTCCTCCGTAAGCCATGCGTGTTGTAAAAGTCAACTAAAATGCCGGGAACAATGGGCTAGTAACCCTTTTCCTGTATAGCTTACTAAAAAGAAAAAGAAGAAAACCGTCAAAGTGGGATGTTTGAATGTGCGTGGATGTTGTGCGAATGATAAGAGAGAGATGATTGTAGATGTCATGAATGAAAAGAAGCTGGATGTCCTGGCAATTATTGGCAGAAAAGTGGGCTAGTGCAAGTATGAGTAGTGATGGGGGGGGTTGAAGAGAGTTGGGACTGTTTTAAAAATGCAGTATTAGAATGTGGGGCAGAAGTTTGTGGCTATAGGAGGGTGGGTGCAGGAGGAAAGAGGAGTGAGTGGTGGAATGAAGAAGTAAAGGGTGTGATAAAAGAGAAAAAGGTAGCTTATGAGAGGTTTTTACAAAACAGAAGTGTTAATAGAAGAGCAGAGTATATAGAGAGTAAAAGAAAGGTGAAGAGAGTGGTGAGAGAGTGCAAAAGAAGAGCGGATGAAAGAATGGGAGAGGCTCTGTCAAGAAATTTTGCTGAAAACAAGAAAAATTTTTGAAGTGAGATAAACAAGGTAAGAAAGCCTAGGGAACAAATGGACTTGTCAGTTAAAAACAGAGTAGGGGAGTTAGTAGATGGAGAGCTGGAGGTAATGGGTAGATGGCGGGAATATTTTGAGGAACTTTTAAATGTCGATGAAAAAAGGGAGGCAGTAATTTCATGTACTAACCAGGGAGGTACAACATCGTTTAGGAGTGAAGAAGAGCAGGATGTGAGTGTGGGGAGGTGCGTGAGGCATTACGTAGAATGAAAGGGGGTAAAGCAGCTGGAATTGACGGAATCATGACAGAAATGTTAAAAGCAGGGGGGGATATAGTGCTGGAGTGGTTGGTATTTTTGTTTAATAAATGTATGAAAAAGGGGAAGGTACCTAGTGATTGGCAGAGAGCATGTATAGTTCCTTTATATAAAGGGAAGGGGGATAAAAGAGAGTGTAAAAATTATAGGGGAATAAGTTTACTGAGTATACAAGGTAAAGTGTATGGCAGGGTTATTATTGAAAGAATTAGAGGTAAGACAGAGAGTAGAATTGCAGATGAGCAAGGAGGCTTTAGAGTGGGTAGGGGATGTGTAGATCAAGTGTTTACATTGAAGCATATATGAGAACAGTATTTAGATAAAGGTAGAGAAGTTTTCATTGCATTTATGGATTTAGAAAAGGCATATGATAGAGTGGATATTGGAGCAATGTGGCAAATGTTGCAAGTTTATGGAATAGGTAGTAAGTTACTGAAGGCTGTAAAGAGTTTTTATGAGGATAGTGAGGCTCAGGTTAGGGTGTGTAGGAGAGAGGGAGATTACTTATCGGTAAAAGTAGGTCTTAGACAGGGATGTGTAATGTCACCATGGTTGTTTAATATTTTTATAGATGGGGTTGTAAAAGAAGTAAATGCTAGGGTGTTGGGGAGAGGGGTTTTATTAAATTATGGAGAATTAAATGCAAAATGGGAGTTGACACAGTTACTTTTTGCTGATGATACTGTGCTTATGGGAGATTCTTAAGAAAAGTTGCAAAGGTTAGTGGACGAGTTTGGGAGAGTGTGTAAAGGTAGAAAATTGAAAGTGAACTTAGATAAGAGTAAGGTGATGAGGGTATCAAACGATTTAAGTAAAGAAAAATTTGATATCACATTGGAGAGAGGGATTATGGAAGAAGTAAATGTTTTCAGATATTTGGGAGTTGACGTGTCAGCGGATGGGTTTATGAAGGATGAGGTTAACCATAGAATTGATGAAGGAAAAAAGCCAGGACATCCAGCTTCTTTTCATTCATAACATCTACAATCATCTCTTTCTTATCATTCGCACAACATCCACGCACATTCAAACATCCCACTTTGACGGTTTACTTCTTTTTCTTTTTAGTAAGCTATACAGGAAAAGGGGT
>WNWK01008847.1:0-7500 GCA_009830355.1 Cherax destructor | reverse complement strand
CCAACCTTTCCTAGGCCGACCCCTACCCCGCCTTCCCTCCACTACAGATTTATACACTCTCGAAGTCACTCTGTCTCGTTCCATTCTCTCTAATGTCCAAACCACCTCAACAACCCTCCTCAGCTCTCTGGACAATCGTTTTGGTGATCCCGCACCTCCTCCTAATTTCCAAACTCCGAATTCTCTGCATTATATTCACACCACACATTGACCTCAGACATGACATCTCCACTGCCTCCAGCCTTCTCCTCGTTGCAACATTCATCACCCATGCTTCACACCCATATAAGAGCGTTGGTATAACTATACTCTCATACATACCCCTCTTTACTTCCATGGACAAGGTTCTTATATATATATATATATATATATATATATATATATATATATATATATATATATATATATATAATATATATATATATATATATATATATATATATATATATATATATATATATATATATATATATATATATATATATATATACAAGACAACCACTATGAAAAAATAGAGGAATTCCAAGCGCTTTCGTGACTACTCACATTATCAAGGAACTATAAAAGGAACTAATGACAAGAGGACTTATATAAGGGGCAAGACTACACCTCACAGTCACATCACACTAACAAAGACTACACCTCACAGTCACATCACACTAACAAAGACTACACCTCACAGTAGCGTAACATCTCACGACTCTGTGAAGAGGAAAACAAGAAAGGACCTGAAACTCTTCCCAAGAATTAAGATTAGTCCAATTTATCATTAAATTCTTCCCAAATTTTGTTAATTATAAAAGAATCCAATTTATATAAACCAAAAGAAATATTCATATTATTTTCAAAACTGCTTTTAATGAAACATGATTCTATTATATTCCTCTCAACCATGGACTTGTTTGATACAACCTTCTCAGCATTTTGAAAATCAATTGGATGGTTAAAATCTCTCACATGAATAAATAGAGCATTAGAATCTTGTCCAGTATTCTATAAATTTTACTGTTGAATTCGAAGTAAATAACTCATTGCCCTTCCTAGATGTTTTTATTATTAAGGGTAACATTGATTTTAAATTTAAAATTTACAGAAAACCTACAAATAATTGTTCCTATGTACACTATTACTCTTCACATCAAGATAGAGTTAAAGTGTCGGTTTTTTCTTCAATGTTTTTGAGAGCTTTACGTATTTGTAGTCCAGAGTTCATAGATGAAGAAATCTCTAAAATTTATGAAATAGCTAATGATTTAAAATACCCTAGAAACATAATTGATAAATCTTTTAAAATAGCTAGGAATACTTTTTACAATCCCAAAAGGGACAACCAACCTTATTCAACCAAAAATATGTTGGTTCTCCCTTACCATGAAAACTTGGTTGGTATGCCTTCCTTTCTTAAGAATTTTATAATCAAAGTTGTATTTAAAAATCTTGATACAGTAAAAAGACTTTTGATAAAAAATTCCCCCCAAAATGCTGACGGATGTGTCTATAAGATTCCCTGTAAAATATGCGATAAAGTTTATTATGGTCAGACTGGTAAAAGTCTTGAACTAAGATTAAAACAACATAAATATAGCATTAGAACTGGACAAGATTCTAATGCTCTATTTATTCATGTGAGAGATTTTAACCATCCAATTGATTTTCAAAATGCTGAGAAGGTTGTATCAAACAAGTCCATGGTTGAGAGGAATATAATAGAATCATGTTTCATTAAAAGCAGTTTTGAAAATAATATGAATATTTCTTTTGGTTTATATAAATTGGATTCTTTTATAATTAATAAAATTTGGGAAGAATTTAATGATAAATTGGACTAATCTTAATTCTTGGGAAGAGTTTCAGGTCCTTTCTTGTTTTCCTCTCACAGAGTCGTGAGATGTTACGCTACTGTGAGGTGTAGTCTTTGTTAGTGTGATGTGACTGTGAGGTATTCTGCCCTTATATAAGTCCTCTTGTCATTAGTTCCTTTTATAGTTCCTTGATAATGTGAGTAGTCACGAAAGCGCTTGGAATTCCTCTATTTTTCATAGTGGTTGTCTTGCATATATATATATATATATATAATATATATATATATATATATATATATATATATATATATATATATATATATATATATATATATATATATATATATATATATATATATATATATATATATATATATATATTTATATATTTATATATATCAAAGTTGTATTTAAAAATCTTGATACAGTAAAAAGACTTTTGATAAAAATTCCCCAAAATGCTGACGGATGTGTCTATAAGATTCCCTGTAAAATATGCGATAAAGTTTATTATGGTCAAACTGGTAAAAGTCTTGAACTAAGATTAAAACAACATAAATATAGCATTAGAACTGGACAAGATTATAATGCTCTATTTATTCATGTGAGAGACTTTAACCATCCAATTGATTTTCAAAATGCTGAGAAGGTTGTATCAAGCAAGTCCATGGTTGAGAGGAATATAATAGAATCATGTTTCATTAAAAGCAGTTTTGAAAATAATATGAATATTTCTTTTGGTTTATATAAATTGGATTCTTTTATAATTAATAAAATTTGGGAAGAATTTAATGATAAATTGGACTAATCTTAATTCTTGGGAAGAGTTTCAGGTCCTTTCTTGTTTTCCTCTTCACAGAGTCGTGAGATGTTACGCTACTGTGAGGTGTAGTCTTTGTTAGTGTGATGTGACTGTGAGGTGTAGTCTTGCCCTTATATAAGTCCTCTTGTCATGTTTCCTTTTATAGTTCCTTGATAATGTGAGTAGTCACGAAAGCGCTTGAATTCCTCTATTTTTCATAGTGGTTGTCTTGCATATATATATATATATTTATATATATATTTATATATATATATATATATATATATATATATATATATATATATATATATATATATATATATATATATATATATATATATATGCAAAAAGATCACAATAAACAGGTGATATAAAAAATGCAAGACAACCACTATGAATATATATAAGATGCCGGGAGCAATGGGCTAGTAACCCCTTCTCCTGTACAAATCTACTAAAAACAAGAAGAAGAAAAACTTTATAAAATTGGGTTGTCTGAATGTGCGTGGATGTAGTGCGATGATAAGAAAGAGATGATTGCCGATGTTATGAATGAAAAGAAGTTGGATGTCCTGGCCCTAAGCGAAACAAAGCTGAAGGGGTAGGCGAGTTTCAGTGGGGAGAAATAAATGGGATTAAGTCAGGAGTATCTGAGAGAGTTAGAGCTAAGGAAGGGGTAGCACTAATGTTGAAGGATCAGTTATGGAAGGAAAAGAGGGAATATAAATGTGTAAATTCAAGGATTATGTGGATTAAAATAAGGGTCGGATGCGAAAAGTGGGTCATAATAAGCGTGTATGCACCTGGAGAAGAGAGGAGTGTAGAGGAGAGAGAGAGATTTTGGGAGATGTTAAGCGAATGTATAGGAACTTTTGAACCAAATGAGAGAGTAATTGTGGTAGGGGACCTAAATGCTAAAGTGGGAGAAACATGCAGAGAGGTGTAGTAGGTAAGTTTGGGGTGCCAGGTGTAAATGATAATGGGAGCCCTTTGATTGAACTTTGTATAGAAAGGGGTTTAGTTATAGGTAATACATATTTTAAGAAAAAGAGGATAAATAAGTATACAAGATATGATGTAGAGCGTAATGACAGTAGTTTGTTGGACTATGTATTGGTAGATAAAAGACTGTTGAGTAGACTTCAGGATGTACATGTTTATAGAGGGGCTACAGATATATCAGATCACTTTTTAGTTATAGCTACAGTGGGAGTAAAAGGTAGATGGGATACAAGGAAAATAGAATCAGTAAGTAAAAGAGAGGTGAAGGTTTATAAACTAAAAGAGGAGGCAGTTAGGGTAAGATATAAACAACTATTGGAGGATAGATGGGCTAGTGAGAGTGTAGGCAATGGGGTCGAAAATGTATGGGGTAGATTTAAAAATGTAGTGTTAGAGTGTTCAGCAGAAGTTTGTGGTTACAGGCGAGTGGGTGCGGGAGGAAGAGGAGCGATTGGTGGAATGATGATGTAAAGAGAGTAGTAAGGGAGAAAAAGTTAGCATATGAGAGGTTTTTACAAAGTAGAAGTGATGCAAGGAGGGAAGAGTATATGGAGAGAAAAAGAGAGTTAAAAGAGTGGTGAAGCAATGTAAAAAGAGAGCAGATGGGGAGTGGGTGAGATGTTATCAGCAAATTTTGTTGAAAATAAGAAAAAGTTTTGGAATGAGATTAATAAGTTGAGGAAGCCTAGAGAACAAATGGATTTGACAGTTAAAAATAGGAGGAGAGTTATTAAATGGAGAGTTAGAGGTATCGGGAAGATGGAGAGAATATTTTGAGGATTTGTTAAATGTTGATGAAGACAGGAAGCTGTGATTTCGTGTGTAGGGCAAGGAGGAATAACATCTTGTAGGAGTATGGAAGAGCCAGTTGTGGGTGTAGGGAAGTTCGTGAGGCAGTGGGTAGAATGAAAGGGGGTAAGGCAGCTGGGATTGATGGGATAAAGATAGAAATGTTAAAAGCAGGTGGGGATATAATTTTGGAGTGGTTGGTGCTATTATTTAATAAATGTATGGAAGAGGGTAAGGTACCTAGGGATTGGCAGAGAGCGTGTATTGTTCCTTTGTATAAAGGCAAAGGGACAAAAGAGAGTGCAAAAATTATAGGGGAATAAGTCTGTTGAGTGTACCTGGTAAAGTGTATGGTAGAGTTATTATTCAAAGAATTAAGAGTAAAACAGAAAGCAGGATAGCAGATGAACAAGGGGCTTTAGGAAAGGTAGGGGTGTGTAGACCAAGTGTTTACAGTGAAACATATAGGTGAACAGTATTTGGATAAGGGTAAAGATGTTTTTGTGGCATTTATGGATTTGGAAAAGGCGTATGATAGGGTAGATAGGGGGCAATGTGGCAGATGTTGCAGGTGTATGGAATAGGAGGAAGGTTACTGAAAGCAGTGAAGAGTTTTATGAGGATAGTGAGGCTCAGGTTAGAGTGTGTAGGAGAGAAGGGACTATTTCCCAGTAAAAGTGGGCCTTAGACAAGGATGTGTGATGTCACCGTGGTTGTTCAATATATTTATAGATGGGGTTGTAAGAGAAGTGAATGCAGGGTCTTGGCAAGAGGTGTTGGGCTAAAAGATAAAGAAGCAAATACAAAGTGGGAGTTGTCACAGTTGCTTTTTGCTGATGACACTGTGCTTTGGGAGATTCTGAAGAGAAGCTGCAGAGGTTGGTGGATGAATTTGGTAGGGTGTAAAAGAAGAAAATTGAAAGTGAATATAGGAAAGAGTAAGGTGATGAGGATAACAAAAGAATAGGTGACGAAAGATTGGATATCAGATTGGAGGGAGAGAGTATGGAGGAGGTGAATGTATTCAGATATTTGGGAGTGGACATGTCGGCGGATGGGTCTATGAAGGATGAGGTGAATCATAGAATTGATGAGGGGAAAGGGTGAGTGGAGCACTTCGGAGTCTGTGGAGACAAAGAACCTTGTCCATGGAAGTAAAGAGGGAATGTATGAGAGTATAGTTATACCAACGCCTTATATGGGTGTGAAGCATGGGTGATGAATGTTGCAACGAGGAGAAGGCTGGAGGCAGTGGAGATGTCATGTCTGAGGTCAATATGTGGTGTGAATATAATGCAGAGAATTCGGAGTTTGGAAATTAGGAGGAGGTGCGGGATTACCAAAACGATTGTCCAGAGAGCTGAGGAGGGGTTGTTGAGGTGGTTTGGACATGTAGAGAGAATGGAACGAGACAGAGTGACTTCGAGAGTGTATAAATCTGTAGTGGAGGGAAGGCGGGTAGGGGTCGGCCTAGGAAAGGTTGGAGGGAGGGGGTAAGGAAGTTTTGTGTGCGAGGGCTTGGACTTCCAGCAAGCATGTGTGAGCGTATTTGATAGGAGTGAATGGAGGCATATGGTTTTAATACTTGACGTGCTGTTGGAGTGTGAGCAAAGTAACATTTATGAAGGGTTTCAGGAAACCGGCAGGCCGGACTTGAGTTCTGGAGATGGAAGTACAGTGCCGGCACTCTAAAGGAGGGGTGTTAATGTTGCAGTTTTATAACTGTAGGTAAAGCACCCTTCTGGCAAGACAGTGATGGAGTGAATGATGATGAAAGTTTTTCTTTTCGGGCCACCCTGCCTTGGTGGGAATCGGCCGATGTGTTAATAAAAAAAAAAAAAAAAAAAAAAAAAATATATATATATATATATATATATATATATATATATATATATATATATATATATATATATATATATATATATATATATATATATATATATATATATATATATATATATATATATATATATATATTTATATATATATATATTTATATTTTATATATATATATATTTATATTTTATATACATATATATATATATATATATATATATATATATATTTTATATATATATATATTTATATTTATATATTTATTTATATTTCTATATATATTTTAATATATATATATATATATATATATATATATATATATATATATATATATATATATATATATATATATATATATATATATATATATATATGCAAAAGATCACAATAAACAGGTGATATAAAAAATGCAAGACAACCACTATGAATATATATATATATATATATATATATATATATATATATATATATATATATATATATATATATATAAATATATATATATTTATATATATATATATATATATATATATATATATATATATATATATATATATATATATATATATATATATATATATATATATTTATATATATATATATATTTATATTTATATATATATATATATATATATATATATATATATATATTTATATATATATATATTTATATTTATATATTTATTTATATTTATATATATTTATATATATATATATATATATATATATATATATATATATATATATATATATATATATATATATATATATATATATATATATATATATTTATATATATTTATATATATATTTATATATATATTTATGTATTTATATTTATGTATTTATATATATATATTTATGTATTTATATATATATATATTTATGTATTTATATATATATATATTTATATATAGTTGTATTTATAAATTTATTTATAAATTTATTTATTGATTTGTTTATTTATAAATTTATTTATTTACCTATTTATAAAATTTATTTATTTATTTAAAAATTTATTTATTTATATATAAATTTATTTATTTATTTATTCATTTATAAATTTATTTATTTATTTATTTATTTATAAATTTATTTATTTATTTATTTATAAATTTATTTATTTATTTATTTATAAATTTATTTATTTATTTATTTTTAAATTTATTTATTTATTTATTTATAAATTTATTTATTTATTTATTTATAAATTTATTTATTTATTTATTTATAAATTTATTTATTTATTTATTTATAAATTTATTTATT
>WNWK01008846.1:0-81397 GCA_009830355.1 Cherax destructor | reverse complement strand
TAGTCCTGCCTGATCCTCATCCGATTTAATTCTCCTCATTAACTTCACATCGTCTCCAAACAGGGACACTTTTGAGTCTATCCCTTCCATCATGTCATTCACATATACCAAAAGTAGCACTGGTCCTAGGACTGACTCCTGTGGGACCCCGCTCGTCACAGGCGCCCACTGTGATACCTCATCCCGCACCATGACTCGTTGTTGCCTCCCTGTCAGGTATTCTCTGATCCATTGCAATATACCCTTCCTGTTATACGTGCCTGATCCTCTAGCTTCTGCACTAATCTCCTGCATTCCTTAAGAACCCTTGCAAAAAGTTCATCAGGACCCGGCGATTTATTTTGTTTCAGTCGGTCTACTTGTTTCATAACCATTTTGCTAGTGACTGTGATATTACATAATTTATCTTCTTCATTGCCACTATAAAAATTAATTACTGGGATATTATTGGTGTCTTCCTGTGTGAAAACCGAGAGAAAATATTTATTAAAAATAGAGCACATATCATTCTCCTTGTCAGTAAGATGCCCAGAGTTATTTTTAAGGGGACCTATCTTATCTCAAACTTTTGTTCTATAAACCTGGAAAAAACTTTTGGGATTAGTTTTTGAATCCTTAGCAACTTTAATTTCATAGTCCCGTTTAGCTTTTCTTATCCCCTTTTTTACGTCCCTCTTAATGTCAGTATACTGACTTATAAGATGTCCCTCACTGCCTTTTATGCGCCTATAAATTCCTTTCTTCTGCCCTAAAAGATATTTGAGTCTATTATTCATCCATTTTGGGTCATTTCTACTTGATCTAATTTCTTTATACGGGATAAATGTTCTTTGGGCAGCCTGTACACTGTTAAGAAAGCTGTCATATTGATAACTCTCTTCATTACCCCAGTCCACAGATGATAAGTGTTCTCTAAGCCCCTTGTAATCAGCTAAGCGAAAATCTGGGAAAGTTACTGAATTATCCCTACTATCATACATCCATTCAATGCTAAAGGTAATTGATTTGTGGTCGCTTGTACCGAGTTCCTCTGTTATTTCTAAATTATTAACAAGGGTTTCCTTGTTTGCCAGAACCAAGTCAAGTAGGTTATTTCCCCTTGTAGGTTCTGTCACAAACAGCTTCAAAAAACAATCCTGAACTACTAAAAAGTCGTTAGATTCTAAAATACCTGTCAAGAAATTCCAATCAATCTGACTAAAGTTAAGTCCCCTAGAATTACTACGTTATCATGCCTTGTGGCCTTAACAATTTCCTCCCAAAGTAGTCTCCCTTGTTCCCTATCTAAGTTTGGAGGACGGTATATCACGCCTAAAATAAATTTTTCACACACCCTAAAAATTCTATCCAGACAGACTCTGTATGTATTATTTCAGACTTTATACCCGTTTTTATGCAACAATTTAAATGATCACGGACATAGAGTGCCACCCCACCTCCTTCCCTATACTTCTGTCTACTTGGCACAATTTAAAAACCTGAATGTGACATTCAGCAGGCATGTCCCGATTTTTCATATTAAACCACGTCTCAGTTAATGCAAAAACATCAATATTACCTGCACTTGCAACTAATCTCAATTCGTCCATCTTATTTCTCGCACTACGACTATTAGTATAAAAAAATATTCAGAGAACCTCCTTTCTCTTTACTCTTCCTGTTCATTTCTGTTTTTCCACTATACCTATTGCTGTCCTTGTCACCTAGTGCCACTGGCTTTCCAATACCCACCTTATTCTGCCTATTACTAGTTCCCCTAGAATTCATAACATTACTACACTGGGACTTAACTGTTTTCCCCCCATAACCCATACCAATAACTTTTTTTAGTTTAAAGCACTAACAGTTCCCTCCACTGCAGTTGCCAGTGCCCCCACCCCAGACCTAGATAAGTGAACCCCATCCCTGGCATACATGTCATTTCTGCCATAGAAGAGGTCCCAGTTGTCAATGAATGTTACAGCATTTTCCTTACAGTATTTGTCCAGCCAGCAATTGACACCAATTGCCCTGGACAACCATTCACTTCCAACTCCTCTCCTTGGTAAAATACCACATATGACAGGGTTCCCTCCCTTCTTCCTAATTCTGCCTATTGCTGACCTATAGCTGCTAATCAGCTCCTCACTCCTACACCTGCCAACATCGTTGCCTCCAGCACTGAGACAGATAATAGGATTGCTCCCATTACCTCTCATGATGTCGTCCAGACGGCTAACAATATCCTTCATCCCAGCCCCAGGATAACACACCCTCTGCCTCCTATTCCTATCCTTAAGACAAAATGCTCTATCCATAAACCTAATCTGACTATCCCCAACTAAAACAATGTTCTTACCTCGACTGGCGGTGTGCATGACGTTCTCGACGGTCTTTGTAGAGATGGTCTTCGCTGGGATGTCTTCACATTCGTCTGATAACAAGGAAAAAGAGTTGCTGGTTTTCACAGCAGTCTCTTAGACCTTCTTCAACTTCAGCTTCGTCCCTTCAGATCCGACTAGCATCCATTCGTTGGTCTGATCATCGGCGACATTGTTCCGGGGATAATCCTTGCATATACCCTTCAAACGTTGAATTTCTCTTCTAGCTTCCGTTAATTCCGCCTTAAGTTGGAGATATAGCTGCTCGTAGTCGAGGAAAGCCATCATCCAATCTCAGGTAGCTAAGAACGGAAGCACAGTAGAAAAGTCTCCACAGAGCAAAGATGGTTCAGAGCAAAGATGATTTGTGTCTGTTCTTCCCCACTGTCGTGCGCTGAAGCTCAAATACCTACAGTTGCTTCTCGCTTCCTTTTTCTTAACCACATTGATGGTTCTAAGTCCTCTGACGGTGTCGGGTTTGCAGCAGTGTTCCTGGACAGTGTTGTGCGAGGACATTTATTGGAAGACTCAGCAAGCATTTACGCAGCTGAACTATAAGCAATCTTATCGCTGTTATACATATTGTATCCTTTACAATCTCAACATTCGTAGTAGTTTCAGACTCCTTTAGTGCTGTATATGTTATCCAAAAATTTGATTTTCCTCATCCCCCTAGTTATCCGCAAACAACTTTCGTTGCGTCGCATTTCCGTTACTAAGACATGTTTTTCTTGTGAGTCGCTGGTCAGGTGGATGCTCAGGGCAACGGACTATGCTGCGTTGCCAGCTGTACATGACCTCCACGGTTCATATAGGGGTATTCCATTCTAGGACTATTTTGCAGAACACTCTAGACAACTTCACAACCGTTGGCAGCAACGGTGGTCTGAGTTGATTCGTAACAAATTGTATTCTATCAAACCTTGTTTAAGTTTCTGGTCTTATCATCACTGTCGTGTTTGGGACACTACTTTCTCCCGTCTCAGTATCGGAAACACACTTCTTGAAACCCTACTCATAGGATTCTCATGGAAAAGCGCCTAGCGCCACTATGAGAATTGTCGAGTTCCATTGTCAGTTTACCATCTACTAATAGACTGTTCTATCTATCAGTGACCACGCAGAATTTACCTCTGGCGTCGTGACCGCTCTGACGCACTTATTTTATCTGACCTCCTCGCTGACACCTCTACCTTGGATACTGACGCCATCTTTGACTTCTTGTCAGCAACTGCTTTATTACACCAACTGATTATATTTTCCTTTCATCGCTCCCCACTACCATCACTGACTGCTTCTTTCATATTCAGTTTTTGGTACGACAGGACCTCCTGGGTCCTCTCGTAACTATGCTTGAAACAGTGTATTAAGTGTTCCTCTACTACATCTTTATTTAGGGTATTCTATTTATATACCAACCAAAGAGAGTGAAAATGTCTTTCCTTACGAACCTTTGGTTCGTCTTTTATTTCAAAAACTCTTTCACAATCTGTTCCGTCTAACACTGTAAGTAGGTTCCATGGTAATTGTGTTCCTAATACCAGTTTCCTGAGGACCTAATTACTCAGTATAAAGTTATTTAAGATTTCTAGGTTAGCCCGAAATGTTTTAAAAGTAAGATTACGTGATAATAAGTTGGTGTCCAGCAAGTTATTGGGTATTGTGAGAGAAAACAGTAGCGCGGTGTTGACTAACACACTTCCTTCCTTACTAAATCTCTCATTAAACCTGTAAACACATTCATATGAAATATACTGAAGTCATCAAATTCCTGTTGCTTATTCAGGAAGTGCACCGGGATGTTCAGTTGATGAGGCATCAGCGTCAATAATAGCAGTGGTAGTGGAAGGTTGTCGTAGTCATAGCAGGAGTAGTGGTAACCAGAAGCAAGACACTGGTACACACAGCTCTCTGACTGATATGACTAGTTCAAATATTAACTATATTAATTTAGAAGATGCAGTTGTAGCCAGTGACTTCCAGTTTGACCTCTCGTGGAAATTTAATGGCTTTGTTTTGCCTTGTTTTCATGTCAGCAGTGATTGAAGGAAGTGGAGGGTGAGGAAGAACCTATTGTTTTTCTACCCTTGACTCATACCTCTACATAATAAACCATAGTTCTTAATCTAGAAATAAGTAGATAGTTCTCAGTAGATTGTCTCAGTGTGGACCTACAAGTCCACTGATTACTACCTGTTTCTTCACCTGTTTTTGCCTCTTTATTACGTCACCTCGTTATTACTATGCCTCGTTTATTACTATTCAACTGTTTATTACGTGCACGTTTATTATATATGATTAGTCACTTTTATATATATTTATTACTGATGCACTCTTATTATATATATTACTATATCGTTTATTACTATGCACCTCGTTTATTATTTGCACCTGTTATTACGTCACCTCGTTTATTACTATGCACTCGTTTTTATTACTGATTGTTTATTACTACCTCGTTTTTCTGTGATGTTATTTTAAATGCATATTAGATCACCTCGTTTATTACTGATGCACCTCGTTTATTACTATGCACCTGTTATTACTATGCCCTCGTTTATTACTGATGCACCTGTTTATTATATGCACCTCGTTTATTACTATTGCACCTCGTTTATTACTGATGCACCTCGTTTATTACTGATGCACCTCGTTTATTACTATTGCACCTCGTTTATTACTATGCACCTCGTTTATTACTGATGCACCTCGTTTATTACTGATGCACCTCGTTTATTACTATTGCACTCGTTTATTACTGATGCACCTCGTTTATTACTGATGCACCTCGTTTATTACTGATGCACCTCGTTTATTACTGATGCACCTCGTTTATTACTGATGCACCTCGTTTATTACTGATGCACCTCGTTTATTACTGATGCACCTCGTTTATTACTATGCACCTCGTTTATTACTATGCACCTCGTTTATTACTGATGCACCTCGTTTATTACTGATGCACCTCGTTTATTACTGATGCACCTCGTTTATTACTGATGCACCTCGTTTATTACTGATGCACCTCGTTTATTACTATTGCACCTCGTTTATTACTGATGCACCTCGTTTATTACTGATGCACCTCGTTTATTACTGATGCACCTCGTTTATTACTGATGCACCTCGTTTATTACTGATTACACCTCGTTTATTACTATTGCACCTCGTTTATTACTGATGCACCTCGTTTATTACTGAGGCACCTCGTTTATTACTGATGCACCTCGTTTATTACTGATGCACCTCGTTTATTACTGATGCACCTCGTTTATTACTGATGCACCTCGTTTATTACTGATGCACCTCGTTTATTACTGATGCACCTCGTTTATTACTATTGCACCTCGTTTATTACTGATGCACCTCGTTTATTACTGTGCACCTCGTTTATTACTGATGCACCTCGTTTATTACTGATGCACCTCGTTTATTACTATTGCACCTCGTTTATTACTATGACCTGTTTATTACTGATGCCCTCGTTTATTACTGATGCACTCGTTTATTACTGATGCCATCCTCTTATTACTGTGCACCTCGTTTATTACTGATGCACCTCGTTTATTACTGATGCACCTCGTTTATTACGTGCACCTGTTTATTACTGATGCACCTCGTTTATTACTGACGCACCTCGTTTATTACTGAGCACCTGTTTATTACTATGCACCTGTTTATTACTGATGCACCTCGTTTATTACTGATGCACCTCGTTTATTACTGATGCACCTCGTTTATTACTGACGCACCTCGTTTATTACTGATGCACCTCGTTTATTACTGATGCACCTCGTTTATTACTGATGCACCTCGTTTATTACTGATGCACCTCGTTTATTACTATTGCACCTCGTTTATTACAGTTGCACCTCGTTTATTACTGATGCACCTCGTTTATTACTGACGCACCTCGTTTATTACTGATGCACCTCGTTTATTACTGATCGCACCTCGTTTATTACTGACGCACCTCGTTTATTACTGATGCACCTCGTTTATTACTGACGCACATCCTTTATTACTGATGCACCTCGTTTATTACTGATGCACCTCGTTTATTACTGACGCACCATCCGTTTATTACTGATGCACCTCGTTTATTACTGATGCACCTCGTTTATTACTGATGCACCTCGTTTATTACTGATGCACCTCCTTTATAACTGACGCACCTCCTTTATTACTGATGCACCTCGTTTATTACTGACGCACCTCCTTTATAACTGACGCACCTCGTTTATTACTGATGCACCTCCTTAATTACTGATGCACCTCGTTTATTACTGATGCACCTCGTTTATTACTGACGCACATCGTTTATTACCGACGCACCTCCTTTATAACTGACGCACCTCGTTTATAACTGACGCACCTCCTTTATTACTGATGCACCTGATTTATAACTGACGCACCTCGTTTATTACTGACGCACCACCTTTATTACTGATAGCTGATGGACAATATTTTTTTGTTCTATGTCTCAAATTGCTTCGTCAAAGTTCTTTTTTTTCTGAAACCAGAAAATTTTAGGGAGAAAAAAATCCTTGTTACAACCTGATGAAATTGTATGACGTAAATGACAACACAAGAAACAATGATGTGGTGTCTCACTTGAGACAGGTGATGTGGTGTCTCACCTGAGACAGGCGATGTGGTGTCTCACCTGAGACAGGCGATGTGGTGTCTCACCTGAGACAGGTGATGTGGTGTCTCACCTGAGACAGGTGATGTGGTGTCTAACCTGAGACAGATGATGTGGTGTCTCACCTGAGACAGGTGATGTGGTGTCTCATCTGAGACAGGTGATGTGGTGTCTCACCTGAGACAGGTGATGTGGTGTCTCACCTGAGACAGATGATGTGGTGTCTCACCTGAGACAGATGATGTGGTGTTTAACCTGAGACAGATGATGTGGTGTCTCACCGGAGACAGGTGATGTGGTGTCTCATCTGAGACAGGTGATGTGGTGTCTCACCTGAGACAGATGATGTAGTGTTTAACCTGAGACAGATGATGTGGTGTCTCACCGGAGACAGGTGATGTGGTGTCTCATCTGAGACAGGTGATGCGGTGTCTCACCTGAGACAGATGATGTGGTGTTTAACCTGAGAGAGATGATGTAGTGTTTAACCTGAGACAGATGATGTGGTGTCTCATCTGAGACAGGTGATGTGGTGTCTCACCTGAGACAGGTGATGCGGTGTCTCACCTGAGACAGATGATGTGGTGTCTCACCTGAGACAGGTGATGTGGTGTCTCACCTGAGACAGATGATGTGGTGTCTCACCTGAGACAGATGATGTGGTGTCTCACCTGAGACAAGTGATGTGGTGTCTCACCTGAGACAGGTGATGTGGTGTCTCACCTGAGACAGGTGATGTGGTGTCTCATCTGAGACAGGTGATGTGGTGTCTCACCTGAGACAGATGATGCGGTGTCTACCTGAGACAGATGATTGGTTTCTCACCTGAGACAGATGATGTGGTGTCTCACCTGAGACAGGTGATGTGGTGTCTCACCTGAGACAGGTGATGTCACTGGACAGTGATCGTGTCCACCTGAGACAGATGATGGGTGTCTCACCTGGAGAGCAAGAGATGATGGTGTCTCACCTGGGACAGATGATGTGGTGTCTCACCTGAGACAGATGATGGGTGTCTCACCTGAGACAGATGATGGGTCTCACCTGAGACAGATGATGTGGTGTCTCACCTGAGACAGTGATGTGGTGTCTCACCTGAGACAGATGATGGGTGTCTCACTGAGACAATGATGGTGTCTCACCTGAGACAGATGATGTGGTGTCTCACCTGAGACAGATGATGCGGTGTCTCACCTGAGACAGATGATGTGGTGTCTCACCTGAGACAGATGATGTGGTGTCTCACCTGAGACAGATGATGTGGTGTCTCACCTGAGACAGATGATGTGGTGTCTCACCTGAGACAGATGATGTGGTGTCTCACCTGAGACAGATGATGTGGTGTCTCACCTGAGACAGATGATGTGGTGTCACCTGAGACAGATGATGTGGTGTCTCACCTGAGACAGATGATGTGGTGTCTCACCTGAGACAGATGATGTGGTGTCTCACCTGAGACAGATGATGTGGTGTCTCAAATGAGACAGATGATGTGGTGTCTCACCTGAGACAGATGGTGTGGTGTCTCACCTGAGACAGATGATGCTGTGTCTCACCTGAGACAGATGGTGTGGTGTCTCAACTGAGACAGATGATGTGGTGTGTCACCTGAGACAGATGATGTGGTGTCTCACCTGAGACAGATGATGTGGTGTGTCACCTGAAACAGATGATGTGGTGTCTCACCTTAGACAGATGATGTTGTGTCTCACCTGAAACAGATGATGTGGTGTCTCACCTGAGACAGATGATGTGGTGTCTCACCTGAGACAGATGATGTGGTGTCTCACCTTAGACAGATGATGATTAAGACACGTGTGCGGCATATGGGTGTCTTTATTTTTGAAACTTATCGCCTACACAGTAGGCTTCTTCACTTAAATACAGAGACAGAAAGTGTAATATTAGTGAACAAGATGATATAATCAGTCATTCAACCTGAGAGAAATAGTATTTGAGGGTGCCAGTCCCTCAGCCTGGAGAAGAGTTCACTCTGGTGATAAAGAACATGAGGGTAAGAGCTGTGCAGCTGGTATGAGGAGGGAACTGTGAGTGATCAAGGACACGCTAATAAGGACCAGGCAGTTACTTATAATGAACAAACTTCAGAGGCTGTGCACTGCTATTATTGTCATAAGTCCAGCCAACTTATATCAAGTTGTTTTAAATTTTGAAGACAATCTTCTAAAGGAGGTAAAGAGAGTAAGATCAGTACTCAGAGACCTGGTGTGCTCCAAAGGTGGTGTGGAACACACACCTGCGTTATCTGAGGGGAAACCTGGTGTTCTCCAAAGGTGGTGTGGAACACACACCTGCGTTATCTGAGGGGAAACCTGGTGTGCTCCAAAGGTGGTGTGGAACACACACCTTCGTTATCTGAGGGGAAACCTGGTGTGCTCCACAGGTGGTGTGGAACACACACCTGCGTTATCTGAGGGGAAACCTGGTGTGCTCCACAGGTGGTGTGGAACACACACCTGCGTTATCTGAGGGAATAATAAGGGTGTGAGACCTGTAAAATGTATATACTCATTTCAAAAAACACATTAAGAGAATATCAGTGATCCCTGAAGAGAAAAATAGAATATATTTCGTAGAGCAGTGGCAAGATTCAAGCAATATGTTCTTATAACCTTCACTGGCGAGCCTAGAGTTGACGCACACAATAAATTGTTTGTGATGAAAAGTGAATGTAGAAAGGAGAGAGGAAGTCAATAAGATCAGTGTTCAGCACATAGTTCCATCAGTGGTATAAAACTAATCATGTTGGAACAAAGTACTGGAAAGTAAGATAAAACTAGGATTAATTCTGAGAGGGAAAACTCTGGATCCTGGGCTTGTTTCCATACTGCTTTTGGGTTATTATATAGTAAGTGGTTGTCTACAAATATACAGTAAGAAAGTTTGATTGTAAATTATATTGTGTGTGGAGTGAGATACTCAAGTGACAGGACTTTGAAAACTGAATTCAAAGTTCAGGGAGAGAGGCATGTGTGGGAACTTGTGAGATGCCCACTCGGGCAGCATGTGTGGGAACTTGTGAGATGCCCACTCGGGCAGCATATGTGGGAACTTGTGAGATGCCCACTCGGGCAGCATGTGTGGGAACTTGTGAGATGCCCACTCGGGCAGCATGTGTGGGAACGTGTGATATGCCCACTCGGGCAGCATGTGTGGGAACTTGTGAGATGCCCACTCGGGCAGCATGTGTGGGAACTTGTGAGATGCCCACTCGGGCAGCATGTGTGGAACTTGTGAGATGCCCACTCGGGCAGCATGTGTGGAACTTGTGAGATGCCCACTCGGGCAGCATGTGTGGGAACTTGTGAGATGCCCACTCGGGCAGCATGTGTGGAACTTGTGAGATGCCCACTCGGGCAGCATGTGTGGAACTTGGAGATGCCCACTCGGGCAGCATGTGTGGGAACTTGTGAGATGCCCACTCGGGCAGCATGTGGGAACTTGTGAGATGCCCACTCGGGCAGCATGTGGGGAACTTGTGAGATGCCCACTCGGGCAGCATGTATGGGAACTTGTGAGATGCCCACTCGGGCAGCATGTGGAACTTGTGAGATGCCCACTCGGGCAGCATGTGTGGAACTTGTGAGATGCCCACTCGGGCAGCATGTGTGGGAACTTGTGAGATGCCCACTCGGGCAGCATGTGTGGGAACTTGTGAGATGCCCACTCGGGCAGCATGTGTGGGAACTTGTGAGATGCCCACTCGGGCAGCATGTGTGGGAACTTGTGAGATGCCCACTCGGGCAGCATGTGTGGGAACTTGTGAGATGCCCACTCAGGCGTCTTCAGGGTTACTTATGAAAACGGGACTCCTCGAGTCCCGTTCTCATAAGTAACCCTTAAGGATCCACATCTTTTAAGAATCAACTATGCTGCTGAAAATTCCTGCTCCCATGCACGAACTAGAACACTTACTTGGTTTACCCAGACTACCCAGACTACCCAGACTACCTAGACTACCTAGACTACCTAGACTACCTAGACTACCCAGACTACCTAGACTACCCAGACTACCCAGACTACCCAGACTACCTAGACTACCTAGACTACCTAGACTACCCAGACTACCTAGACTACCCAGACTACCTAGACTACCTAGACTACCTAGACTACCCAGACTACCCAGACTACCTAGACTACCCAGACTACCTAGACTACCTAGACTACCTAGACTACCTAGACTACCCAGACTACCTAGACTACCTAGACTACCTAGACTACCCAGACTACCTAGACTACCCAGACTACCTAGACTACCTAGACTACCTAGACTACCTAGACTACCCAGACTACCCAGACTACCCAGACTACCCAGACTACCCAGACTATCTAGACTACCTAGACTACCTAGACTACCTAGACTACCCAGACTACCCAGACTACCTAGACTACCTAGACTACCTAGACTACCTAGACTACCCAGACTACCCAGACTACCGACTACCTAGACTACCCAGACTACTAGACTACCTAGACACCCAGACTACCTAGACTACCCAGACTACCTAGACTACCTAGACTACCTAGACTACCCAGACTACCTAGACTACCCAGACTACCTAGACTACCTAGACTACCCAGACTACCTAGACTACCTAGACTACCCAGACTACCTAGACTACCTAGACTACCCAGACTACCTAGACTACCTAGACTACCCAGACTACCTAGACTACCTAGACTACCTAGACTACCCAGACTACCTAGACTACCCAGACTACCTAGACTACCTAGACTACCCAGACTACCTAGACTACCTCAGACTACCCAGACTACCTAGACTACCTAGACTACCCAGACTACCTAGACTACCCAGACTACCCAGACTACCTAGATTACCTAGACTACCTAGACTACCCAGACTACCCAGATTACCCAGACTACCCAGACTACCCAGACTACCTAGACTACCTAGACTACCTAGACTACCTAGACTTCTAATGACTTCTCCTTCACTTTCACTTCAAGATGGATTGAAGGACTGATTCCTGCAAGATGTTAAATATTACTATTAATTCCAACATCTAAGGGGTTCCTGAAATCTTTGGAGGTTTACCCTAATATTTATGTGTGAAAGGAACTACTAGCTTCTAGTCTAATATTCAAAGGGTAGTCAGACAGCAATCTTAGTTGCTATTTACCACTGAGATGGGCGTCTGCCTGCACGGAACCCGTAGCTCAATTGTCCTGCAGTGTCAAAACTTGTTTTGGTTTCTGGTGGTAGTCTTATCATCGCTGTCATCTTTCAAATTCAAATTCAAATTTAAATTCTTTATTTCTAGTAATATTACAAAGTGAGGTGTACTTATATTATTATACATTTTATAGTAGCCTGGGATTAGACAAAATATCCACCGTCCTTCAGAGAAGCCTTTCCGATCTCTATCGTCGGTCACCAGGCAGTATTGTGAAGTTAGCGTGGTCACTGAGCTGGGAGTTCCTGAGGGCTGTTGCTGCCATGACTGCTAGAAGAAACAGAAGAAAGTAGCAGTCCTCTGGTGGAAAGATAGTTACTACTAATATAACTAATATTAATATAGCATAATATTAATGTCTAAGGCTAAATTATTAACTCTAATATTATTTACTAACAATTTAAACCTACCTAAATCATTCTTAAGATGTAAATCTATCAATTTTCACACTAAACTTAATGGTATTGTTGGGGTAAGGATGTGTTAAGGGTTACCACGACCACGGCATCAAATTTACATACGAACCCGACATTGGAATAGCTTTGTCTCAATAAATTCCCACATTCTCCAGCGAGCAAAGTTGACGCTAATTCTAGATCAAGATGAATGGTTCAAAGAACCGACAAGTTGTTAAATTAGACACATATGCAACACTTGGGTATCTTTCTTGAGGAAAACGTTTCGCCACACAGTGGCTTCATCAGTCCAATACAAAGTAGAAAGTTGAAAGGAGAGGAGGAGTTTGAGGTAATCAGTCCCTCGGCTGATATAAGCAACTTCTATTTGCCCTATGCTGTACTTGCTTCAAGATTGATGGACTGAACACATCGACTCCAGGCCGAGGAACTGATTACCTCAAACTCCTCCTCTCCTTTCAACTTTCTACTTTGTATTGGACTGATGAAGCCACTGTGTGGCGAAACGTTTTCCTCAATAAAGATACCCAAGTGTTGCATATGTGTCTAATTTAACAATTCTAGATCAAGTTCAACTCCCGCAAGCCTTTCCTCAGTGGGCCCTGGACTCGAGCGCCGTCCAGCCATTCTCGTTGAGGAGAAGCTGGTCTAGCTTCGACTGCCCAGTTTCCACTGTGTGGACCTCTAGGGATAGAAACTTGTCAGTTCAAATGATCTTGACACCTTTCATTTTAAATTTAACCTGTTTTGTATGTCTAGCGTTGTCTGAGTGGGTCAGTACCTTCCCACCCAGCGGTCCAAATGCCCCGGTATTTTTCCTTCCCACTGATACAAGGTTTCCTGGGTTAATGACAATCTGTTTCCCCTTTGAGTTGCCCCATAAAAGTGTTTCCCCAAGGTAATTGAGTGATCATCAGTCCCTACCTGGTTCAGCTTATCTGGCTGTTCATCGTGTGTTTCAATACTCATTATTACTGCGGCCGCTGTTATCATGGTTTTGGTTTCTTCCCTCTTTGATGCTTTAGAGAACTCGGGTGGAATCTTGCCACCGATGATATATCCAACTGGGGACCTGTATAAACCAACACCTTCCTTAAGAGTCCCTCTTCTTGATAGGATGTCATGCATCTGATCGACTCCTACCAGAATACCAATATTTCTGACTCTGTCAGTGGTAATACTTGATCTGCTTATCTGCTACAGCAAGGCCTCTGGTCAAAATTGTTGTAGGTAGCATCTTTACTACCAAAGCTTTAATGCTTCCTCGATGTCGACTTAAGTTAATGGTAACATTAACTTAGGTCGACAATGCCATAAATGGCCCCTCCCAATGTCATAAAAACTCTCCCAGTGGCTTTCATCTTTAATTATGATGCCAGCTTCTCTGTTATCATAAACATTTGTGCTTCAGTGTCAAAAAATACTCGGGTTGTTTCGGATCTTTTTCCGTTCACAACCTCTGCCATGACAGTACCTAAATGAGCACAACCTCTGCCATGACAGTACCTAAAAGAGCACAACCTCTGCCATGACAGTAGCTAAAAGAGCACAACCTCTGCCATGACAGTACCTAAAAGAGCACAACCTCTGCCATGACAGTACCTAAAACAGCACAACCTCTGCCATGACAGTACCTAAAACAGCACAACCTCTGCCATGACAGTAGGTAAAACAGCACAACCTCTGCAAGTCACACTCGGACTAGAGACTTCACTAACACCCATTACGTTGGCTACCACTTTAGCCACGGGCTCGCTTTCTATCTCAAGTCGTTCCTATTAGCCTGGGGTTTCCTTTCATTTGGGACATATTGCAGTATGATGTTTACCTTTGCGCAGTTACATCACTCCCAAAGATGCGTCTGGCAATCCTCTGCCTCGTGTTCCCCACGACACCTTAAGCAGAGCTGCAACTTTCTTAGTCTCTATTGCCTGCTGCTCAGTGCTAGTATGGCAACTCATACTAGTGTGTTCCCTTTACAGAACACGCTTATTTTAATTCGAGAGCTTTTGAAGTTCTGTTTAGAGGCCTTTGCATTACACAATTCTTGGTCAAAGTACACTCCAACATTCGTCTTATGAGTTTTAGATTTGTCTCCCGAGTCTTTAGAACAAATATCTGATTTATTATAGGTATCTAGATTTATCTGATATATTATAGGTATATAGGTGGTTGGCCATCTTGCTTCTTAGAACCCTTTCAAAAAATTTTATGATATGGATATTAGCACTATCGGTCTGTAGTTCTTTGCAATTGCTTTACTGCCACCTTTGTGGAGTGGGGCTATGTCTGTTGTTTTTAGTGAGTGTGGGCCGACCCCTGTGTCCATTCTCCTTCTCCATAGAATGCTGAAGGAATGTGACAGTGGTTTCATGCAGTTCTTGATGAACACGGAGTTCCATAAGTCTGGGCCTGGGGCAGAGTGCATGGGCATGTCATTAGTTGCCTTTTCGAAGTCTTATGATGTTAGGATAATATCAGAGATTTTTGAAATGACAAATTTTTGGGTCTATGTCATAAAAAATTCATTTAGACTGTCGACCCTTTGTGAAGGTTCAACAGCCCTGTCAGACCCTTTGTGAAGGTTCAACAGCCCTGTCAGACCCTTTGTGAAGGTTCAACAGCCCTGTCAGACCCTTTGTGAAGGTTCAACAGCCCTGTCAGACCCTTTGTGAAGGTTCAACAGCCCTGTCAGACTCTTTGTAAGAGTTTCAACAGCCCTGTCCCCTTATGTTGAAGATTGCAAAAGTGATCAGAAAAATTTTATTAATATGTCAAACTTAGTAAAGTTAAAACACTTCAACTATGAAATATTTGATACGTTGGTCAGGTAATGAAAAGATTGATAAATATTATGATTCATAAGTAACTATGTACACAATGACGTAGTAAAGAATATAAACACTGCCATGTTATGGCAACGAAGCAAAGAAAAGAATGCCATGTATAATTCTAGTGACTAGCTAATATGCCGTGCCGATGACGTAGGGAGAATGGTGCCGTGCCGATGTTCTGGGCACGTAGTCTAATGGTGCGTGCCGATGTTCTGGGCACGTAGCTCTGAATCGTGGTTTGGAACGCTGAGCCGTTGTTGATGACGATGAAGGGGCGGGGGGGGATATAGGTGGACGTGACTGTTGACACACTGAGTAGACAGTGACCCCAACACGAGTAGAGATTCTGACGAACAGAGGTACTGGGATCCTCTGACCACCACAACACTTGTGAAGCAGTTGAGTCGCCAGTGGAGAACCACCATGAAACGTTGGTGGGGTTATAACTGGGAAACGGTTGTTAGAATGGTGTAGCTGATCGCGAGTCTGCTACGAGTGGAAGGGGGACCAGTGTAGGTACAGATGCCAGATTGAATGTAAGATCTTGTTCAAGATTAATGCTGCCCATCTTATTTCGCCTGTGTCAGATGACCCGAGCCGACAATCAATGCTAAAATACACACAAAATTACACTCCAGTCGAGAAATCACTCGCATGATAGTCGTACTGCCTTTAAAACAAACGGTGAGGACAAAAATGATGACGTTACAATACATAAGTCCAAATCAAGACAGGAAGATTTAACAAAACAAGCCTAAACAAGAGCTTCACTCTTGTTTAGGCTCTTGTTTAAACCAAATTAACCCAAACACATTATAATTTAAATAGAGTGGAATGAATACTTAATGATTTGATGGGAGCCGAAAGTCAAGTGACTGAGAACTGGTCTGAGGAACGCACGTCACCTCCCACCAGGTGAAGATCTATGGGGTAGAGGAAACTATGTCCACATCTAACAGAACAAGCACAACCGCCCAACAAACTACTCACTCATACTTCCACCACTCCTATCTAATGAACTTTCCCCTCACACTCTTAGTCTGGGTAGCGGCTCGCTGAACACTGAGTCAGATTGGGACTTTAGTATCTCACTCATTTCTTTGCTGTCATCTTGTAGGTCCCATCTTGTCTAAGCAGTGGTCCATTACTGGATGTTATTTTCCCCTTAGATTTGGCATAAGAAAAGAAGTATTTTTGGTTTCTTTCAATTTCCTTTATGACTTTAAGTTCTTCCTGAGATTCTTGTCTCCTGTAAGACTCCTAAGCTTAAGTTTGATATTTGCTATTTCTCTGACCAGTGCCTCCCTTCGTATTTCAGATATATTGGACCCTCTCAGCAGCTCTGTGATTCTTCGCCTTCACCTGTATAGGAAGCGTCTTTCTCTTTCTTTTTCTTAATGGAATGTGCCTTGAGCAGACCTCAAGTGCCACAGAGTTATTTATTTCTAGGCAAAGGTTCGGATCCGTGTTGTTTAGGATATCTTGCCAGCTTGTTTTATTTATGACATTGTTGACTTGTTCCCATTGTATGGTTTTGTTACTGAAGTTAAATTTTGCTAAGACACCCTCATGACTGATCACGTTTCGCTGGTCAGGAGACCTGTGCATACATGTCTGTACCTCTATTATGTTGTGATCTGAGTGTATTGTCTTTGATACGGTTAAATCAGACTGTCATTGTTAGTAAGATGAAGTCCAGTGAATTTTCTAGTCATGTAGGCCACTTTTCATCTAAAGCTTCAGACAGCCTTGTAAATCATTGCAATCTACGTTATTGCATTGACTAATCCCTTTACATCTGTTACGTGCTCTGTTCAAACGTCCTTATGCTGCCACTGACTGGTTTAAGTTCACCAGCACGGAAACAGACTCTGCTTGATATTCTTCCACCATTGTCATGTTTTAGAGTGCAACACTAATTCATACTTGGTGCAACTTTAATTAGCTCACCCCACAACACAATACAAAGTTAGGTAAGAACAAATGTGTCTCTACGCTCTTCAATATGTGTAACAATGTTCTTTATCATATATTGACTCAACTCTGAATATAAAAGTTCGCCATCAGCCCACAAACTTAACTGAAATGGTTTAGCAAGTTTATGAAATGAATATGGTCTATATTCTCGTTCTTCTTCTATAGCCTACAATTCATACTTCGAGCAAATCGATAAATTAGACACATGTGCAACACTTGGGTATTTTTACTGAGGAAACGTTTCGCCACACAGTGGCTTCATCAGTCCATACAAAGGAGAATGGTGAAGAATAAAAGGAGTTTGAGGTAATCAGTCCCTCAGCCTCGAGTCGATGTAATCAGTCCATCAGTCTTGAAAGAATACAGCATATGCTAAGAAGTAGCTTATATACAGTAGACAGGTGAGGTGAAGCAGTCGTAGGTGGTATCACATTTGTCAAATAAAAATGTGGAAGTAGGTTATGACTAAAGGTTAGGCAAGTGAAGAATTTCCTCAACAAAGTGTTGCACATGTGTCTAATTTACCAACTTGTCGATTCTCTGAACCATTTATCTACATTCGAGCAAATCGGTTGTAATCACCGGCAGTAATCTGGTACTTACCTCCTGGTTCTGGAAATCTGTCTTCTGCCACAACTATCACTATTTTCGAACCGCAATGCTTATGAAAACAATTTGCCACTTGCAAAATACCTTCTACGGTATTAATGAGTGCACCGCCCAACACAATGTAATTACCTCCCAGAAATAAAACTGTCAAGTGATGTGAATGGTTTATTGCAGCTTTCAATTGCAAATCATTATTAAATTTCAATACTCTAGCCCCAGTTGCTCTGAATATCTTTATGTTACAACCTGGAATCTCTGGGAAGCTCACTGCAAGTTGACTCTGCCCTTCAAATGCAATTTCATAAATATCGTTGGTAAGACAGCTTAACCTAGGAATTTCTGTCTATAGGCGGAGAGCGACTACACAGCTTAACCTAGGAATTTCTATTCATCGCCAGCAAGTAATTACAGGGTTTAACCTATCCATTGATACATATCAAAGCCCCACACATTAATACGAGCAAAGACCAACAAAAATTTACAAGTACGAAATGCAGTCTTCCACAAAACTAATATTCATTTGACAGGCACAAATAATATTAGCAATTCCACTTCTTATGAAATCAGAAAATACATAATTTTTTGTGTGTAAATAACTTGTAATAACTGGGTATAGCTTCCCTAATTCACTGTAGTCAATTAGATGAGCTAGATCCTAGCCTAACTTTAATAACTTGAAAATAGTGAGTAAATATTCTAGCCTAACTTTGGCCTTGCAGTTCGCTATGAATAATTCAATAGACAAGCATCTTTAACTAAACCATACCACGGGTGGTTTGTTTTCAATCGTGTCATTACGATTTCGTGAGTCATCTTTAGCCTATCTAGTCTGCTTGATAATTACTGTATATAATCAAATACACATAATATTTTTAACATGTACAAATGTGACAAGTTAAAAGGTCATAGGAAGGAGTAGACAATATGAAAGATACTTTTTGTTTCTCAGAATTGTTGAATTCATCGAATGATACAGTTGAAGTTCAAGGTATTAAAGTTGAAAATTGTAATCTGGTAATAATCCTAGTATATAAACCACTGATGATGAATTCACAGGTCAGTTAATGATATATAGTTGTCTGATAGGCTAGAAAATCCCACATCAAATATTGTCCTCTGAGATTCCAATCTCCCACATGCAAAAATGTAAATATCTCCTGGAAGCATCCTGTCTCAATACCTAAATACCAGAGAACTAATGAGGCTTTTTGAAAAGTTCGCATTGGACCAATAAATAACTGACACCGCGAGAAATGAAAATACACTGGATTTTAAATTCACTAACAACGAGGAACTAATCAGAGACAACAATTACAACAACAATATATACTCTGACCACTACACCATAGAAGTACAAACATGTATAAACCCAGGCTTGGGACACTTAAGCAATAATGTACAAGAAGGGATGTTCAGTAAGTTTAACTTCAACAACCATAGAATTGGCTGGGACAAACTTAACCAAAAACTATCAGACATATCCTGGGAAGCAGTCATGAGCACCTTAATCCTCACCAGCGCCAGGGAAGGTGAACACAGAAGCATGCAAGGTCTATTTTAAATAGTACCATTAAGGAAACCCAGAAAATCTGATATATAAAGAGAGCATAGGAGATGGTACAGAAGAAGAAAAAGGGGTTACTGAATTACGTAAAAACACGAATATGTCACAACGAGGGAAAGGAAGTCTTAGCCCACATATCACCGATTTAGAGCAAATGTGCCAAACAGAAGAAACGCAAAGAAAACGAAGGGCCATCCAAGTTATTGCAAGAAACCCCAAATATTTATATTCATTTACAGAATTGGACCCTTAATGAGAGGAGACTCGTATACTGACGATGAACAGGAAAAAGCGAAACTCTAAAAAACAAAATGAGTCGGTATTCATCAACCCATTGGCCCGGTGGTCTGGTGGCTAGAGCTCTCGCTTCACACACGGAGGGCCCGGGTTCGATTCCCGGCGGGTGGAAACATTTCGACGTGTTTCCTTACACCTGTTGTCATGTTCACCTAGCAGCAAATAGATACCTGGGTGTTAGTCGACTGGTGTGGGTCGCATCCTGGGGGACAAGATTGAGGACCCCAATGGAAATAAGACAGACAGTCCTCGATGACGCACTGACTTTCTTGAGTTATCCTGGGTGGCTAACCTTCCGGGGTTAAAAATCCGAAGAAATCTTATCTTATCTTATCTTATTATATGATAGCAAGGTAGAGAACGCAGAAACATTTTTCATTCCTCGGAAGGCCGCGCAGACCAACCAACTGGTCTTAGTACTATCATACCCGGAGTCTACCTGGAGGGCATTCTGGGGATTAACGCCCCCGCGGCTCGGTCCACGACCAGGCCTCCCG
This sequence comes from Cherax destructor, assembly GCA_009830355.1. NCBI lineage: Eukaryota > Metazoa > Arthropoda > Malacostraca > Decapoda > Parastacidae > Cherax > Cherax destructor. The sequence goes on along the minus strand of WNWK01008846.1, from coordinate 60,982 downwards.
GTGGATCAGGGTCTGATCAACCAGGCTGTTACTGCTGGCCGCACGTAGTCCAACGTATGAACCACAGCCAGGCTGATCTGACACTGACCTTGGGTATCTGTCCAGCTCCCTCTTGAAGACAACCAGGGGTCTTTTGGTAAATCCCCTTATGGCTGGTGGGAGGCTGAACAGTCTTGGGCCCCGGACACTTATTGTGTTTTCTCTTAGTGTACTAGTGGCGAACCTACTTTCACTGGGGGTATGTTGCATCGCCTGCCAAGTCTTTTGCTTTCGTAGGGAGTGATTTCTGTGTGCAGATTAGGGACCAGTCCCTCCAGAATCTTCCAGGTGTAGATTATGATATATCTCTCTCGCCTGCGCTCCAGTGAGTACAAGTCAAGTGCTTCCAGGCGTTCCCAGTAGTTAAGGTGTTTCATGGAACTTATACGTGCAGTAAAGGGTAGCTGTACATTCTCAATATCTGAAATTTAACCTGTCTTGAATGGGGATGTTAATGTACATCAGTATTAAAGCCTAGAGAGAAAAGTGATTTAAAAAGGATCATCATTGGCTTAGCATCTCTTGTCTTGAATGTTCTCATTATCCATCCTATCGTTTTCCTCGCAGATGTGATAGTGGCATTGTTGTGGTTCGTGAAGGTTAGATCTTCGGACATTACCACTCCCAGGTCCTTCACATTACTTTCCCGCTCTATTGTGTGATTAGAGTTTGTAGTATACTCAGTCCTAGCTATTATTTCCTCCAGTTTTCCATAACGGAGTAGTTGGAATTTGTCTTCATTGAACATCAAATTGTTCTCTGTTGCCCATTGGAAAACTTGGTTTATATCTTCTTTGAGATTTGCCGTGTCCCCAGTGGATGACTCCCTCCAGCAGACCTTAGTATCGGTAAATTAGACACATATGCAACACTTGGGTATCTTTATTGAGGAAACGTTTCGCCACACAGTGGCTTCATCAGTCCATACAAAGGAGAATCGTGAAGAACAGGAGGAGTGTGAGGTTGTCAGTCCCTCAATCTTGAGTCGATGTTGTCAGTCCCTCAATCTTGAGTCGATGTTGTCAGTCCATCAATCTTGAATAGAATAACAGCATATGAGCAGAGGGAGCTTATATACTGTAGACAGGAGAGGTGCAGCAGTTGTAGGAGGTGTCACATTTGTTCAATGTGGAAGTAGGTCGTGCCTAAGGAATAGGCAAGCGAAGAAATCCCTAAGGATGATACAGTGTTATGTTTTACATCTGTGTCTATGTGTGATATGAGAATGAGGAACAGGATAAGGGCGAGTACTGTGCCTTGTGGAACAGAACTCTTCACTATGGCAGCTTCCGATTTAACTCTGTTTACCATTACTCTTTGTGTTCGACTGGTTAGAAAGTTGAAGATAAATCTGCCTACTTTGCCAATTATCCTTTTAGCACTCCATTTTGTGTGTTATTACACCATGATCGCACTTGTCAAAGACTTTTGCAAAATCTGTGTATACTACATCTGCATTCTGTTTGTTTTCCAGTGCATCTAAGACCATATCATAGTAGTCTAGCAGTTGCGAGAAGCAGGAGCGACCTGCTCTGAAACCATGTTGCCCTGGCTTGTGCAATTTTTGGGAGTCCAAGTGGTTTGCAATCCTGCTTCTTAGAACTCTTTCAAAGATTTTTATGATGTGGGACGTTAAAGCTATTGGTCTATAGTTCTTAGCTATTGCTTTGGCGCCCATTTATGGAGTTGGGTTATATCCGTTGTTCTCAGTGACTGTGAAATCTCACCTGTGTCTAAGCTGCTTCTCCATAGCATACTTAGGACCCGTGATATTTCTTGCAGTTCTTAATGAACACAGAGTTCCACGAGTCTGGGCCTGGGGCTGAGTGCATGGGCATGTCGTCAATGACCTTCTGAAAGTATAGTAGAGTTAGGGTTATGTCAGAAATTTGACATACATGGCAGGGTTTTGAGGCTCATTCATAAAAAAATTGTTTGAATTGTCTATCTTTAGACTGATTAGTGGCTCGCTGAACACAGTCATATTGAGATTTCAGTATCTCACTCATTCCTTTGTTGTCTTCTGAATAGGATCCGTCTTGTCTGAGCAGGGGCCCAATACTAGAAGTGGTTTTTGCCTTGTTTTTGGCATATGAAAAGAAATATTTCGAATTTCTTTCAATTTCACCAATAGATTTTAGCTCCTCTTGTCTCTCCTCGATCCTGTATGAGTCCTTTAACTTTAGCTCAATATTTTCCACTTCCATGGTTAGCGCTTCCTTAAGTGTTTCAGATAATCTGGCATTCTTGAGGAGCTCAGTGATTCTTCTCCTCCTGTAGAGGGAGCGTCTCTCTCTCTCTCCAGTTTACTTCTCTTTTTTTTCTTAGTGGAATATCCCTTGAACATACTTCAACTACCAGGAAGTTGATCTTTTCAAGGCACTGGTTAGGGTCCATAGAATTCAAAAACTAAATTGAAAGCATCCCCGATCACTCAGCACCTGGACCAGATGCATGGAATTCACTATTAATAAAAAAGTGCAAAGTACCGCTAGCACGAGCCCTCAGTATTCTCTGGAGAAAGATCCTAGATCTATGTGAAATACCAGAGACCTTAAAAAGTTCGAAAGAGTGATAAGATGTCAAATTACAAATTTTATGGAACAGCACAATCGACATAACCCAAATAAGCACTGTTTCAGAACTGGAAGATCGTGCCTGTCATAGCTGAAGAACCACTATGACAGAATTACTGAGGCTTTGGAAGAAAACCAAAACGCAGATGTGATGTTACACAAATTCTGCAAAGGCGTTTGTCAAATACGATTATGGGGTGATTGCGCACAAATTGAGGGCAATAGGCATTTCGGGAACTGTAGGCAGATGGAATTTGAAAAAGTAGTAGACAATGAAAAAAGAACCACCCGTCACAGATTTGTCTCATCATTTTCAAATACCACTAAAATAAGCATTAAAGCCACATTGGTAGAAGACACTGAACAAATACAGGAAGACATAAGCAGGATATTCCAGCTGGTATTGGAGAACAACATGACGTTCAGTGGTGATAAGTTCCAGCTGCTTATGTATGGAAGGAATGAAGAACTCAAAAGGAACACTACAAAACTCAAGAGGATCGTCAACTAAAACAACAGGAACACCTGAAAGACCTTGGCATAATAATGAAAGTTTTCAAAACAAGTGTAATAGTGCCAGTGGTGACATTTCTCAAATTGAATGTGCTCTCTCATTTGGAATTTTGCTCACTGTTGACGACCCCGTTCAGGGCAGGAGAAATATCAGAGCTGGAAGAGTTACAGAGATTGTTTGTAACCCGCATAGAGCCAATAAAGTATTTAAGTTACTGGGAACACCTTAAACCTTAAATATGTTCTCATTGGAGCGAAGGAGAGATACATGATTATATATACTATCAGGAAAGTACTTTAGGGCCTTGTCCTAATTCTGCACACTACCATAACAACATTCTAGAGTGAGAGATATGGAAGGAAGTGCAAAATAAACCCCGTGAAAAGCAAGGGGCACTGTGGGAACAATACGGGAAGACTGAATCAACGTCCAAGATCCCAGCCTATTAAACATCTTACCAGAAGATATCAGAAACACTTTAGAAATCTTCAAGAGAATACTGGACAAGTATCTTCACCAGGTGCCAAGTTCCTACGTCAGGCCTTCTAATTCGCGGGTAGCAGGATTGCTTGACGCTCCCGCCTATATGACCGACGGAGCGACCTTCAGGGGGAACAACACCGGAACGCTTCTCGCATCTGCCTTAACGTCGGTGAACTCAGAAGCCAACTCGGTGTCTCTTTCCAATTGTTACTCAGAAACAATTTTTTATGAGAAAAAATGCGTGTGGGTGGTAGAATTGCGAGCAGCGAGCACGGTACCAGTCTTCCATTCCTGTTTGCCTTTGCTTTTATTTGCTTGAGGATTGTTCCTTGTCTAGAGACCTGATTTATAACCAGGTACGAGAGAACTTCCATTACCTGTGTATTACTGGCACATGGCTGGCAGATGCTGGAGCCCTGGCACTCAGTACTGCCTTTATTCCTCACATTTCTCTCGTTCCCATCATTTCTAAGCGCACATTATAACAATCCCTGTTCCTCTCTTTGATATATTTCTTTGCTAACCACAAACAGTCTTTTACTTTTTGTACTACTAATTCTCCGCAAATATTCATATCACAAAATACTCTCATATATAATATCTCCGCTGCCTCTAAGTTAATCTTCACTGCGATGTTTAAAATATGATTATGTTAACAGTAAACTAACCCGACAAGTATAGGAATAAGACACATGTCTAACACTTCGATAAAGTAATTGTTGAGACGTTAATCCTGCATAGAAGCTTCTTCAGTCTCGTATAGAGGAGACTTAAAAATAGTTTAGCCTGAAGGATCAGAAAACCTTTATGCAACTAAATCCTTTCTATGAAAGCTAAAAGGACTGAACACCTTAAATTATCCCTCTTTTGTTCCCATTGTATCCAGTATTAAATTCACCTCTGATTTTGACTGAAGACTCGAAGGCGAAACATTTAGGCAATAATGATACCCAAGTGACGTATATGTCTCAGTCAAACACCTTCCTACAAGTGTTGTTGTGATTCACATGTCTCATTCAAACACCTTCCTACAAGTGTTGTTGTGATACACATGTCTCAGTCAAACACCTTCCTACAAGTGTTGATGTGATTCACATGTCTCAGTCAAACACCTTCCTACAAGTGTTGTTGTGATACACATGTCTCAGTCAAACACCTTCCTACAAGTGTTGATGTGATTCACATGTCTCAGTCAAACACCTTCCTACAAGTGTTGATGTGATTCACATGTCTCAGTCAAACACCTTCCTACAAGTGTTGTTGTGATTCACATGTCTCAGTCAAACACCTTCCTACAAGTGTTGCTGTGATTCACATGTCTCAACAGACCACATTCCTTTTTTGGTTTTTGGTTCTCTAGTGTTGTCTGTGGATCATCCATCTTCCAATACGTCCTCTACCAAATACCTAAATACCTCCACTTTCTCCAAGCTCCCTCCATCCAGCCTCTCCAAGCTCCCTCCATCCAGCCTCTCCAAGCTCCCTCCATCCAGCCTCTCCAAGCTCCCTCCATCCAGCCTCTCCAAGCTCCCACCATCCAGCCTCTCCAAGCTCCCTCCATCCAGCCTCTCCAAGCTCCCACCATCCAGCCTCTCCAAGCTCCCTCCATCCAGCCTCTCCAAGCTCCCTCTATCCAGCCTCTCCAAGCTCCCTCCATCCAGCCTCTCCAAGCTCCCTCTATCCAGCCTCTCCAAGCTCCCTCCATCCAGCCTCTCCAAGCTCCCACCATCCAGCTCTCCAAGCTCCCTCCATCCAGCCTCTCCAAGCTCCCTCTATCCAGCCTCTCCAAGCTCCCTCCATCTAGCCTCTCCAAGCTCCCTCTATCCAGCCTCTCCAAGCTCCCTCCATCCAGCCTCATATTCATATTTCATCGCCCAGAGTTTCTGTAATTCTCTTTACTTCACTTCAATTTATGATCACTATGATTTGTCATCTTTTACGCATCATTGTTAATTCCTTCCTCAATATTTGCAACATTTATTCGGAAAATAAAAATAAAATATGTATATTTTCGCCAGGGAGCAATTGTGGCAACACCAAGTCGTTGCAGGTTCATTATCCACACATCTTCCCAGTACCCATATATATTTACAGTCCCATCAAAAATTATGTTAAAAACTATGGTAACATCACACTTTCCTGTCTGAATCTTACTATTGCTGGAAAACACTCCCGCTCTCTCCCATTGTTACAAAATGACACGATATCTATTAGTAATAGACATCTCCATTGAACACTAGAAAGGATAGCCCTTCTAGCATCCAGCCTGTTACTGGGCTTTTGCAACAAAGTCAGTATCCTGGTTCAGTTATCCAACATATTATATAGCTTAAGAGGATTGCAACTGATAGGGTACTAACCAAACAGATATTTAAACGGTTTATTAAAGTGAGAAAATCTAGGGTAGCAAAGTAAATCAAATATAAAGATATTAATTAAGATATCAATTAGGTTAATTAGGAGGGTAGCTCCTACACTGCTCTCATATACAATGAGTCTGTGCTGAGGGCACATATATATAAATGACTCAGAAGTACCATCAGGTACAATGTCAGTAATTACAATAATATATACAAATAAGAATAAATGTGTGTATGAGTGTGCTCCCGGTAACTCTAAGACTCGACTCAGCCAGTGTACGACTGAACTTCTCTTAAGCTAGCTGCTCTAACAAACTGACAATCAGAACAGCTTGATTGTCCAGAAAAATGACCAATTCGCAGAACAGCACTATAACAGGCAACAGCAACACAGCGTCAGAAACAAGGAAATAGAAAATCGACCCTAACTGGGGACCATCAGTAGATCCTCCAAAACAGTCACAAAACTCCCTTTCTACTGAAACTAGGTTCAGCATAAACAATCCCAAACTGTGGCGGTGCACAGATGCCTTATCGAATTAGGTCCAGAGCTATAGCTTGAGACCTGAGTTTTATCAGAGTGTCAATGTGACACACAACCCAGAACAACGTCGAAAAATCACTGTCTAGTCTATTCTCTGTGAACAGAGTTACACAGAGTCCTGAGAAGTATGATTCGCCTCACCAATGAATGCATACTCTACCCAACAGAGTTTAATGTCGAGAAAACAAGTAGAAATAGGAGTGAGGTGTTGACTCGACGAAGGTCAGCAGGGCAGAGAGAGAGAGGGAAGAGGAACAACCACCCAGCTCAGGTGTGTTCAGCGACTGACTCCTCCCAGCAACTAGACGCCGGCAGCATAACAGTAGTTTGCCAACTCCAAGGCAGTTACGACACTCTCCAACACAATATAAAATATTACATCCTACCTAATAAATATAGCTAAGTTAAATAAGTCAAATAATAGTCTAATAATAGTATAAAGCAAGATATTAACGATTTAGCTATTATCGAGAATATCAGCAATATAAAATTATAGAAAATGGATATATACATTATATACATTGAGGCCCAATTCTGGGGGCGCAATACCCATATACCAGAACCTCTTTATTGCACTGTGTGTCCTAGTACGTACCCTGAGAACTTGCAACATCTCTGACATTCATCCTGTATCCACCCTCAGCCTTCATTAACTTCATAAACTGTCACTTTCCTTATCTAAGTTTGGTTCACTTGTAAGCAGTTCTTGTCTACACAGCCTTTATAAAACCTTCTACAGTCCTTCTTTTTGTCTTATAACTAACTTTTTGTCCCCTTTTCTTTAAAAAAAAAAGAACAATGCATGTTTTATGCCAAAACCTTCTCTTATTATTACCCACATATTGAATAAATTAATTAACTACTACAAAACTATAACATTTTAATCTTAATTGTTTCACCTGTTTCATCCATTCATTTACTCCTACGAGATGTTATTCCTCCCTGCCCATTGAAAGAAATCGCCACTTTCCTTTTATCATCACAGTCTAGCAGTTTCTGAATGTATTCTCTCCAGCCTTCCGTTACAGTCTCGTCTCCTGTAACATCGTTTTTTTCTTTTGTTTTTATTTGCTTAGTACGTTTGCTGGCCCAGTTTTCTCAGTTTATTAATTTTGCTTCAAAATTGTTTTTCGTTTTCAGCAATTTTACTGATAAAGACAACCATTCTCTCACTGACTTTCTTTTTCGTACTCACCTTTAGATTTTTTGCTCCACTTAACTTCCCTCGTCACCTAATCAATCCATCAGACATTCGTCTTTACATCAAACATTCCACATTCACACTCTAATACTTCACTCTACTTCATGCTTATTGGACCTGTAGTCTCTCTAGTCCACCTTCTCCAAACAGCCGGTTTATGTCTTCCATTGTCTCATTCGACTACTATACTTTTACTTCTGTTTTATTGGCACTAATCTCTTTATTTTCCATCTGCCTCTCACAGTACTTTTAATGAGGCTTTCACAAAATAATGATCTGATATACCAATTGCTCTTCTGAAGGCATGCACCTCCAGAAGTCTCTGAAGGCATGCACCTCCAGAAGTCTCTGAAGGCATGCACCTCCAGAAGTCTCTGAAAGTATGCACCTCCAGAAGTCTCTGAAAGCATGCACCTCCAGAAGTCTCTGAAGGCATGCACCTCCAGAAGTCTCTGAAAGCATGCACCTCCAGAAGTCTCTGAAAGCATGCACCTCCAGAAGTCTCTGAAAGCATGCACCTCCAGAAGTCTCTGAAGGCATGCACCTCCAGAAGTCTCTGAAAGCATGCACCTCCAGAAGTCTCTGAAGGCATGCACCTCCAGAAGTCTCTGAAAGCATGCACCTCCAGAAGTCTCTGAAAGCATGCACCTCCAGAAGTCTCTGAAAGCATGCACCTCCAGAAGTCTCTGAAGGCATGCACCTCCAGAAGTCTCTGAAAGCATGCACCTCCAGAAGTCTCTGAAGGCATGCACCTCCAGAAGTCTCTGAAGGCATGCACCTCCAGAAGTCTCTGAAAGCATGCACCTCCAGAGGTCTCTGAAAGCATGCACCTCCAGAAGTCTCTGAAAGCATGCACCTCCAGAAGTCTCTGAAAGCATGCACCTCCAGAGGTCTCTGAAAGCATGCACCTCCAGAAGTCTCTGAAAGCATGCACCTCCAGAAGTCTCTGAAAGCATGCACCTCCAGAAGTCTCTGAAAGCATGCACCTCCAGAGGTCTCTGAAAGCATGCACCTCCAGAAGTCTCTGAAGGCATGCACCTCCAGAAGTCTCTGAAAGCATGCACCTCCAGAAGTCTCCTCATCAATCCATTATCAACCAATACATAGGTAAACAAACCTCTTTTCTCTGCGCCTTACAACAATATAGTAAACATTTTTATAGTATTTTCCTAAAATCATTAAAATATTTTACTAAAACTCTTCGTATACATATTTCAATTAGAATTCCCCCAGCATTGTTCACTCCTGACACTCCAAACTCGTGATTCCAGCAACACTCTCACACTGTAGAGTTTAGCTTCCCAACAATTATACTCTCAGTTTGTTCAGAACCCCGAAAACATTCGCTTACCACTATATTTACTTTGCTCTAATATTAATTACTTCTTCATTTTCTAAAATTATCAGCGAGTCCTCAGAATTGCTATAATTTTTATTAAGATGATAATTTTGTAAATATTATGTACTTATTAATAAGAAGACTTCGCATGCATCTAATTGTAATTAAAAGAATTAATTAAAGCGATTTTAGTAAATGTTCAACATAGCTTTGAGATAATTACTTTTCCGGTAATTATATATGTATGAGGAGATACGTTCTGCTGGGGTGAGAAAAACACGATTATATTTGTCTCTTGTTGAGTAAATCTGGTAATCCTTAACGGGAGACAGGGATAGAGTAGAGGAGGAAATTATTTAAGAAATAAGGGTGGAAAAGAAAGAGAAAACAAATGGAAAGTGGAGGGAGAGAGATAGATAGATAGATAGATAGATAGAGAGAGAGAGAGAGAGAGAGAGAGAGAGAGAGAGATCCTTCTCATCTACGACTTCTGTACAGACTGGAGAACAGAACAAGACAACTAATCTCTCGACAGGATCTGACCTGAATACATCAGTAATTTTAACAGTCAACACTAAAGGGATGTAGGCGGTCGTACTGTTATGTACAAGGTCAGCATTGTTAAGGTACCACACTAGGCTCCTGATCGTGGACAGCGAAAAGACATTTTCTGTACCAATAGATAGAAAGTAAACACAACTGGCTCCAACTTCATCTTATTCCCTATTAGAGTGTTCCATCTCTTGACACCGTCTATTTTGTTCCACAAAACTAGCTGTCTCGTGGTTCATCTCTTACCTGTTATTAGTGTAGAGTCAGTTTTCATCACTACATCCTCCAGTAGTCAGAATTAGTATTCCCTGACGTCCATGTGGGTCGTTAATATCGCCCACTTATCTTTGCCCCTGGACATTAACAATGTAACAATCGTGTTATGGGATAAAAATATTATACTATAAAAAATGACATCAGATTTAATAATAATTCTAATCGTTATTACAAATGTGAAATCAATGATAATGCAGGTATGTTAATTATACAACTCCCTCACCTTTCTAAAGGTCCCTGAGAAAGACTGCAAGATACCTTCCCTGGCTGGAAAGTTTTAAGGTCGATGTGATGCTGCAAATGAGTGATGATCTCGTTAATTTTATAGCCAATCTTTACTCAATATTTTCACATCAAATTTATATCGCTGGTGGAATTAATCATGCATGATCATCGATCATCCAGAGAATAATCACAGTTGTGAGTTACGTGGTGGTATTACTCAAGTATGATCATCATGGTGGGGAGCGAGGTTACATGTGTTACGCTGGAGGTATTAATTGTACCTTATCATCGCAATAAACTCACAAATTAGGAGTGAAGCATTGACGACGTTTCGGCCATTAATGGAAACATAAAGCCACAAGAATGATGGAAGAGGCAGGGAAGGAAGATCTATAAGACAAGCAAAGAAGATCTATAAGGCAGGCAAAGAAGCTCTATAAGGCAGGCAAGGAAAATCTATAAGGCAGGCAAGGAAGATCTATAAGGCAGGCAAGGAAGATCTATAAGGCAGGCAAGGAAGATCTATAAGGCAGGCAAGGAAGATCTATAAGTCAGGCAAGGAAGATCTATAAGGCAGGCAAGGAAGATCTATAAGGCAGGCAAGGAAGATCTATAAGGTAGGCAAGGAAGATCTATAAGGCAGGCAAGGAAGATCTATAAGTCAGGCAAGGAAGATCTATAAGGCAGGCAAGGAAGATCTATAAGGCAGGCAAGGAAGATCTATAAGTCAGGTAAGGAAGATCTATAAGGCAGGCAAGGAAGATATATAAGGCAGGCAAGGAAGATCTATAAGTCAGGCAAGGAAAATATATAAGGCAGGCAAAGAAGCTCTATACGGCAGGCAAGGAAGATCTATAAGGTAGGCAAGGAAGATGTATAAGGCAGGCAGGGAAGATCTATAAGGCAGGCAAGGAAGATCTATAAGGCAGGCAAGGAAGATCTATAAGGCAGGCAAGGAAGATCTATAAGGCAGGCAAGGAAGATCTATAAGGCAGGATAGGAAGATCTATAAGGTAGGCAAGGAAGATCTATAAGGCAGGATAGGAAGATCTATAAGGCAGGCACGGAAGATCTATAAGGTAGGCAAGGAAGATCTATAAGGCAGGATAGGAAGATCTATAAGGTAGGCAAGGAAGATCTATAAGGCAGGATAGGAAGATCTATAAGGCAGGCAAGGAAGATCTATAAGGTAGGCAAGGAAGATCTATAAGGCAGGATAGGAAGATCTATAAGGCAGGCAAGGAAGATCTATAAGACAGGCAAGGAAGATCTATAAGGCAGGCAAGGAAGATCTATAAGGCAGGCAAGGAAGATCTATAAGGCAGGCAAGGAAGATCTATAAGGCAGGCATGGAAGATCTATATGGCAGGCAAGGAAGATATATAAGGCAGGCAAGGAAGATCTATAAGGCAGGATAGGAAGATCTATAAGGTAGGCAAGGAAGATCTATAAGGCAGGATAGGAAGATCTATAAGGTAGGCAAGGAAGATCTATAAGGCAGGCATGGAAGATCTATAAGGCAGGCAAGGAAGATCTATAAGGCAGGCAAGGAAGATCTATAAGGCAGGCATGGAAGATCTATAAGGCAGGCAAGGAAGATCTATAAGGCAGGCAAGGAAGATCTATAAGGCAGGCATGGAAGATCTATAAGGCAGGCAAGGAAGATCTATAAGGCAGGCAAGGAAGATCTATAAGGCAGGCATGGAAGATCTATAAGGCAGGCATGGAAGATATTACGAACATAAGTAACACTGGTCAACAACCAAAATGCTTTCGCAACCATAGTAGTAATTTCCAACTAATTTTAGGTCACTGATAATGAATATAATGGTTAAAATTGTTTGTTACTTTTCAATATAGACCTACGTGTCACAACATGTTGCAACAGGCTTGCAACAGTGTGTTTCTTACCACACTCTCAGTCTCACTGACCTTCATTATTGTTCCAGCAGTCATAGAAGGTGGTTGTGCTCTCCAAGTTTATATTTTGAGGTGAAAGGTAGATGATTTTCTTATCCAAACACCAAGTACCGCTGCTTTCTATGAGAATGGGACAGCCGTGCAAGAGGTTCCCACTACATCAGGAGAGACTGGCCACCTCGTCAATTATTGGAGATTGGGATGAACAATGTTCAACACCCACCTCTCATTGCACCAAACAAAATTTTGCTAAAACCACTACACATAAAACTGGGGCTCATGAAAAACTTTGTATAAACTATGGACAAATCCGGTTAGGGATTCAAGTAGTATTTAACATCAAAACTCCCCTCACTGAGCGACGCTAAGATAAGAGAGGGAGTCTTCAATGGTTCTCAGATTCGAGAGCTTCTTAAAGATGATGACTTTGAATCAGACCTTCATGGAGAGGAGAAAGCTGCTTGGGAAGCATTCAAGTTAGTGGCGAAGAGATTTCTCAGAAACAGAAGGGAAGGCAACTATGAAGAATTGGTGGAAAACCTCATCAAAGCTTACAAGAACATGGGATGTAACATGTCACTTAAAATCCACTTTTTGGACTCGCATTTAGACTTTTTCCAACGAACTGTGGGGCAGTTAGTGACGAACATGGTGAAAGGTTTCACTAACATATTTCAACCATGGAAAAATGATACCAGGGCAAATGGGACACAAGAATGCTTGCAGACTATTGCTGGACATTGGCAAAAGATGATACTTCAGCCCACTATAAGCATCAAGCAAAAAGGCAGAGTAGGTACAGATTAGAGTTTAAAACATACTGACATATTATACGTTATAATAAAATAATTAAATTATTATACGTCTCGTATCTTTAAACCTATTGCCAATAAGCATTTTTCAAGGTGATATTTGGATTCAGGACATGAAAATACAAAAGAATTAAGTAATCTCATTTAAGAAACTTTTAACTTTTCAAAAATTGTTGACCAGTGTAATGAATGACGACAGTTCATTATTGTCCCACATTGTAAGTAAAGTGGTGCAGGGTTTTCCTGTAATTTTCCTGCTAAGGGAAAAAAAAGTCATTTTTCACTCTCACTGGTATTGCAACGAACACTGTGGTGCAAGAAGAGGTAGCGTGACTTATGACACTGATAGCCGCATGGGGATTCAATCAAACTGTTGATCAGGAAGCCCTCAGGGGGCTGAAGGGGGCTGAGAGGGCTGATATCCCCTTTCTGGAGAATTTTCTCCACAGGTATGTACAATATGTACAGACAGAATAATAAGTGTACACCACGGTGACAGATGGCAAAGCAGAAGCCAGAGAGAGAGCACCATACTCAACCAGCAGCTAGGCATGTCTGCCAATGCTTACCGCAAGTGAACCATGTTGCTTCAGCTTAGGTGGGCTTGCCTGTGATTGGTCAATGAACCAAGGTACTGATTTAACGACGGATACCCTAGTGATCGGTAAACCCTTAGCACCCGGGAGGCAGTCTATATGGGAGTGTGACATACGCCAAATAAATTGTAACTTACTCTCTGTATGCTACAGAATATCTATAAGTCAGGCAAGGAAGATCTATAAGGTAGACAAGGAAGATTTATAAGGTAGACAAGGAAGATCTATAAGGTAGACAAGGAAGATCTATAAGGTAGACAAGGAAGATCTATAAGGTAGACAAGGAAGATCTATAAGGTAGACAAGGAAGATCTATAAGGTAGACAAGGAAGATCTATAAGGTAGACAAGGAAGATCTATAAGGTAGACAAGGAAGATCTATAAGGTAGACAAGGAAGATCTATAAGGTAGACAAGAAAGATCTATAAGGTAGACAAGAAAGATCTATAAGGTAGACAAGGAAGATCTATAAGGTAGACAAGGAAGATATATAAGGTAGACAAGGAAGATCTATAAGGTAGACAAGGAAGATCTATAAGGTAGACAAGGAAGTTCTATAAGGTAGACAAGAAGGCGCACAAGTTCCCCTGAAGTCACTCGTGTCCTATCGATTAAAATATTTGACAATTTAATTTAGATAACAAAAGAAAGTTGTATACACAGAAAAAAAAAGTTACTGGACCTTAAACAACAAATCTGTAATAAAAATAAATATATATGAATTACTATGACCCCCTCTCAGTGTTCATGTCCTTGGCTTGTTGGATTACTCTTAAAGTAATATTAATGGTTAACAGTACCAAGAACGATGGAGCAACAGTTACTGTTTTGTGAAACACTGTGTTGCTGGTATTACCGTACATATCAAACACAGATTTCATCAGAGGTCAGCTAAGGTCTCATCTGTTGACAATAAATATAACATTTGCATCCAACCTTTTCTATAAAATTATAATTATGTTTTTTTCGTGTCATGTGAGATTCATTATTAGTGAACACTTGTATTCTTTTGTTTATCCTCCTTCCCCTTTCATGTTTCCTTATATCTTCTTTTCCCTACATTGTTCCTCCACATCTTTTCTCCCTCCCATGTTCCTTTTCGTTCATCCTCCCCTCTCTTATTCCTCTTTAATCTCTCATTTTTTGTCATGTTGCTTTTTCTCCAACTTCCCCTCTCTTACTCCTCTCTATCTTTCCCTCTCTTACTCCTCTCTATCTTCCCCTCTCTTACTCCTCTCTATCTTCCCCTCTCTTACTCCTCTCTATCTTCCCCTCTCTTACTCCTCTCTATCTTCCCCTCTCTTACTCCTCTCTATCTTCCCCTCACTGTCTTGTTGCTCTTCAATGAGATTTATTCCTGCTTCGTTCCGTCTCATCTCCCTTCCCCTTCCATGTTTCTCCTTCTCTTTTCTTTCTTATTGCTGTATTCCAGTTTAATAAAATTAACTTTATTACAAAAGTCGATGAGGTACTGAATGGAAATGTACCAAACTCCCCACGACTAAGACTTATGTTTACCAACAAACACTTGAACAGTGAGACACACAGTATGAAACAGCTCACAACAAGCACACAATTTAGAGCTGACACTAGACGGTATTTATGGTCCAAGTTTCTCTCTCTCTCTCTCTCTCTCTCTCTATGTTGTTACCATGCTTCAGAATTCCAACAGATTTATAAGACAAAATTTGTCACCTCTAAACAAGTGTCGTTTATTATTTACCAAAACACTTTCCTCCAAGTGCTATACTACTGTTCTGATTCTCATCTTCATTGTTTTATATGGAATACACAAATAATCCTCATATAGGAGAGAGGAACTTACCACGACGTTTCGGTCCGACTTGGACCATTTACAAAGTCACACTAACAGAGAGAAGTAGGGAGTATATATAGTCCAGCCGGCAGGGACGAGACAAGAGAGGTGGGAGTAGTAGAGGTAAGGCAAGTAGTAGTGGTACAGGTAAGGCTGCTAGTGGTAGTACAGGTAAGGCTGGTAGTGGTAGTACAGGTAAGGCTGGTAGTGGTAGTACAGGTAAGGCTGGTAGTGGTACAGGTAAGGCTGGTAGTGTAAGTAGTAGAGGTAATGTTAGTAGGGAGAGTGGTTGTGAAGGTTGTTGCCAATCTTCTTAGGAAAAGTATAATAGAAAAAGACAATAACCACAATAAAAACACTATTTTATTAGAAAGAAATGTAAATAATAAATACGTAAATATGACTATAATTATCCTATCTTAAGAAAAATGAAAAACAAAAATATATCACTGATCCAAAGCTAGATATTTACAGATGGATGGAGGTGTTAATCTTGTTAACACTGTAGCTATGAATCCATGTTAGACTCCGTGGTGTTGTTGTTGCATCGATGTTTCCCAAAAATCCAACAGTTTTTCACATCCACAATGTCACAAATTATATCAGGGACTCAGGTGAAGGTTGTCCTTGGTAAAGTGCAGTTGCCTGAGGTTTCTAGAGTGTGGACTTAGGAACTACTGGCGTAGTGAAGAATTGGTGGTAATGACTCTGTTTCTCACTTGGTGAGTACGCCGCCCCCCCACTCAGCCTTGAATCCGATGATCCGAGCGGACACAGAGGACTGTGAAAGAAACCAAAAGAATTACTCACCACTATAGCATTTATTCACATAGTAGGCATAAGGCTTTAAAAGAAATGGTGAAACCGTAACAAATAACTTTACCAAAAACCAAGGCAGGACATAGCAGAAGTGAATGTTGCTAAACATGAGTGAAGCTCCAAACAAATTAAAGAGTGAAGCTCTTGAACAAAAAATAATTAAGATACGAGCAGCCGTGAAGTACTTACAGTGAGGTCGGGCGAGTGGCTGGAGCCCAGCATTACACCTCTCACCGGGTGGAAAAGGGGGGGGGGGATATAGCAGCAGCGAGACACTCTCCCCACCTCAACAAGCAAACTACCACTCAACCATCACTCTACATACCTTCACACTTTCATCACTCCTATCTATGGACTTTTCCCTCACAGTGGTTGATGGGACAAAAAATAGGAGGGAGAGAAAAAGGAAGCAAAAGTGAAGGTAGGAGCCAAAGGTAGCAGGGAAGGAAGTAGTAGTAATAGTAGTAGTAATAGTAGTAGTAATAGTAGTAGTAATAGTATTAGTAATAGTAATAGTAGTAGCAACAGTAGTAGTAATAGTAGTAGTGCCCCGGGCCCAGACTCGTGGAACTCTGTGTTTATTAAGAACTGCAAGAAACCCCTGTCACGTGTCCTAAGTATACTATGGAGAAGGAGCTTAGACATGGATGAAATTCCAGTCGCTAAAAACTGAAATAGCCCACTCCATAAAGGTGGCAGCAAAGCATTAGCTAAGAATTATAGACCAATTACTCTAACGTCCCACATGATATAAATCTTTGAAAGAGTGCTAAGAAGTACCATTGCAAATCACTTGGATTCCCAAAAACTGCACAATCCAGGGCAGGTCGCTTCTGCCTCTCACAACTACTGGATCACTATAATATGGTCTTGGATGCACTGGAAGAAAAACAGAATGCAGATGTAATATACACAGACTTTGCAAAAGCCTTTGACAAGTGTGATCATATTGTAATAGCGAACAAAATACGTGCTAAAGGGATAACTGGCAAAGTGGGCAGATGGATCTTCAACCTTCTAACCAATCGAACACAAAGTGTAGTGGTAAACAGAGTTAAATCGGAAGATGCCATAGTGAAAAGCTCTGTTCCACAAGGCACAGTACTCGCTCCCATCCTGTTCCTCATCCTCATATCAGACATAAACAGAGATGTTATCCATTGCACCGTGTCATCCTTTACAGACGATACTAAGATCTGCATGAGAGTGTCATCTGTTGAGGACACGGTTAACCTTCAAGAAGATATTAACCAAGTTTTCCAATGAGCAACGGAAAACAATATGATGTCCAATGAAGACAAATTCCAACTACTCCATTGTGGAAAACTTGAGGAGATAATAATTAAAACTGAGTATACTACAAACTTTAATCATACAATTCAGCGAAAAAATAATGTGAGGGACCTGGGAGTGGTAATGTCTGAGGATCTCACGTTCAAGGATCACAACAGTGCCACGATCACAACTGCGAGGAAACTAATAGAATGGATAATGAGAACATTCAAAACAAGAGATGGCAAGCCAATGATGATCCATTTTAAATCACTTGTTCTCTCTAGGCTGCAATACTGTTGTACATTAACATCTCCGTTTAAGACAGGTGAACTTGCAGATCTAGAGAATGTACAGCTACCCTTTATTGCACATATAAGTTCTATCAAACACCTCAACTACTGGGAATGCTTGGAAGCACTTGACCTGTACTCATTGGAACGCAGGCGAGAGAGATACTCTTGGAAAATCCTAGAGGGACTGGTCCCGAATCTGCACACATAAATCATTTCCTACGAAAGTAAAAGACTGGGCAGGCGATGTAAAATACCATCAATGAAAAGTAAGGGCGCCATTGGTACACTAAGAGAAATCACCATAAGTGTCCGGGACCCAAGGCTGTTCAACAGCCTCCGACCATGAATAAGGGGAATAACCAATAGGCCACTGGCTGCCTTCAAGAGGGAGCTGGACAGATACTTAAAGTCGGTGCCAGATCAGCCGGGCTGTGGTTCGTACGTTAGACTATATGCGGCCAGCCGTAACAGCCTGGTTGATCAGGCCCTGATCCACCAGGAGGCCTGGTCGTGCACCGGGGCCGTTCTCTTTCTGGCAGACTCAATGAGCATAAAGTAGTGTTAAGCTTACCGACATCAACAATGCTCTTTTCTGTCATGTTAGAGATCACAGTCATCCTACTGACTGGTCTTCTGCTAAAACTGTCTACCCTACTTCTAACTTTCACAGTCGCCGTCTGGTTGAATCCTCCCTTATACACAACTTTCCTTGTATGAATCTTAGTCGTGGCTTTGTCTCTGTAGACGCCTTCCTTACCCATTACATTGTCAAATGCTCCAAACTTCAGAACACACGTGACTCCTCTTTCTTCCTCTTCTCCTTCCCTTTTTTTTTCTTTTTCATGTTTTGGGTTCCCATTCTTCTGCCTTGGGTGTTTCTTCCATTATGTAAATGAATGGTTCAGAGAACCGACAAGTTATAAATTTGACACATATGCAACACTTGGGTATCTTTATTGAGGAAAGTTTGCCACACAGTGGCTTCATCAGTCAATCAAGTGAAGTTGTAGGAGGAGGAGTATGAGGTATCAGTCTCGGCCTGGAGTCGATGTGTTCAGTCCATCAATCTTGTAGAAGTAACGTATATATCCGTAGAAGTGGCTATATCGTAGTCATGTGAGTGAGCAGGGAGGCGGGTCATAGTGGTACCATCCACTACTGAGTAGGTCTCGTCCAAAGGTTGGACAAGTGTTGAAGAAATCGTTTGTATTAAGATCCCAAGATGTTGCTGTGTCAGACAGGATGTATATGTGTCAAATTTATAACTTGTCGGTTCTCTGAACCATTCATTTACATCCTGTCTGACACAGCAACATCTTGGGATCTTAATACAAACGATTTCTTCAACACTTGTCCAACCTTTGGACGAAGACCTACTTCGAGTAGTGGATGGTACCACTATGACCCCGCCTCCTGCTGCTTCACCTCACATGACTACGGTATATAAGCCACCTCTACGGATATATACGTTACTTTCTACAAGATTGATGGACTGAACACATCGACTCCAGGCCGAGGGACTGATTACCTCATACTCCTCCTCTCCTTACAACTTTCTACTTTGTATTGGACTGATGAAGCCACTGTGTGGCGAAACGTTTCCTCAATAAAGATACCCAAGTGTTGCATATGTGTCAAATTTATTTCTTCCATTACTTTCTCCACCTGTGTTTTTGGTCATACGTCTTGTGGGTTCTTAGTTCTCCTGCAGTGCTCCTCTTCCATGGCCTTTACTGACTCCACTACTACTATCACTACTACTTACTTCCCTGATTCCTTTGGCTCCTACTTTCACTTCTGTCTCCTTTTTCTCTCCCTCCTGTTTCTTGCCCCACCAACCACTCTCCCTACTTTACACTATTACTACTACTTCCACTACCTGCCTCACCTCCACCACTACTACTTCCACTACCTGCCTCACCTCCACCACTACTACTTCCACTACCTGCCTCACCTCCACCACTACTACTTCCACTACCTGCCTCACCTCCACCACTACTACTTCCACTACCTGCCTCACTTCCACCACTACTAAGCCCTCCTAATGACTTAAAACAAAACAAAACGGTGATTACAGACCCTATAAAGAACTGCAAAAACAACCCCCTCCCTTCAGAAACACACACGAGTACAAAAACACCCGGGGCAAAGCCGAAGAAGAATGCTAAAGAAGTTGAACTCAACATAAGGGCATCCAGTAGTCTTAGGTTTGAGACATAAGCAATATACACATATTACAACAAACATACAAATAATATTCCATATGTATACACATAACACAAAATAACCTAACTAAAACAAAACATAGATAACCCAAAAGGGTTCAAAAACATACAATGAAATACCTAAACCTACATCTTAATCCTCGATAATGTGTTCCAACAATAATAATGATCCAAGGCACACAAGCATTGCGTGCAAGATCATATATCTTTCAGGAACAATATACCGTAACCTGGTCCCAACACCTCACGGTGATAAAATCTGCAGATCAATCCCAACCTGTTTCAATATATCTCTCAAAACAATAAAACTACAAAACTCTCTTAATAAAATATAAAGACTTAATGCCAGATATCTAACCATAAAAAAGGTATAATAATATCAATTAACTTCCACCTTCCTGAAAGGAGAACCAAAAGGGAAAAAACAAAAAAGGAAACACACTTAGGGCACACACCTGGCCCCCAAGTAAGGCAAACCCCCTTTTTGAAAGAACCCTGACCCCCCAAAAAAAAAAAGAGAAAGAACAAAAACAAACAATCCCCCCGTCTGAGTCACCAAACATACCTCACACATACTCATCTATAAAAGAAAACCCTACCCTTTCCCCAAGGGAAAGGGTTAGTGGACGACCGGGAAAACCCCGACCAAACACACCCTCCCTCTACCCCTTACATAAAACCCCACCAAAAGACTTTCATACCTAAACCTCCAACCCCTCACCAGAGACCAACCCCTTCTCAGTAAAACCCCAGGAACCATAGCTCTGACTTAACCCAGCAACGACCCCATTGACAATTGCCTATAACCCTCAGAAAAACCTATCCCACACCCTCCCATAAAGTTCCTGATTCCTACACTTAGTCCTATAAAATCTCGCTGCCAAAGCCCTAATCCTAGCATCACTCCTAACCTCCCTCATACTCCTCGACACATAAATATAATCCAAAACCAAATACATTACCGCACGCCTCACATCCTCAGGGCATCCCACCACATCCAGACTTAAACACCGTAACACTGATAACCCCCCTCCCCATACACCCCGGATTATCCCTAAAAACCATTCCCTCACTCTCTCAAGACACCCACAAAAGTATACAACATGTAAAGCCGTATCCCATAACCCACAGTGTTGACAATACCCATCACCCGCCAGTCCCATCACAAAAAGCTGAGCCCTAGATGCCAATATACCATGTAAAAAACGAAATCCAATCTCATGTACCTTAGGAGGCAACTTTAAACGCTTAAACCAAAACCACGTAACATTCCAATCATAACACGGATAGACCTCCATACCTAAAACCCCCTTTTCTCGCCCTCCCACCTTATCTAACTTCCCTACCCTCACCTTACCAGGCTCTGGTACAACCAAAAGATACCTTAAAATTGCCTCACAAAACAACAAATATCCTCCCTTCCACCATCTGCGAACCTCACCCATTACACTCCCCACTCTCACTCCTCGAATCCCACCTTGCACTAGGTATTCCTGCCTAACATATATTCCCATCAAACGCCTCTGCAATGGTATCAAACCTAGCCCTCCCTTTGCTACCCTAGTCATTACCACATCTTTCCCTAACCAATGCCACCCATAACCCCATATAAACCTTAAGACCCGACCTTGCAACCTTAGAACATCGTCCTCCATGAGGGGGTACACAGCGGCAACATACCATAGCTTACTGTATATCAAAGAATTATCAACTACAACCCTCTGCAAGAGAGTGACCTCTCCAGGCCTCCACCCCCCCATCCTACCCAGAGCAGCATTAACCACTGCCGAGGAATTCACCTCACACGCAACACTCGCCTGATTACAAAAACACACACCACATATCCTTAACCTATCCACTATTGGCCACCCATAACCCTGACCCAATGCCCCCTACCCATTCCCCCACCTCCAATAATTTCGATTTTACCCTGTTCACCCGCATACCAGTGGCCAAACCAAAAATCTCTATTATCCTATTTACATTACTAAAATAGTGGTGTCGTCTACATAACCTATAATACCCGTTTCTGCCACCCCATGAGTACTCCCTTCCCTCACCCCTTCTGACACTAACCTAAAAAAAGGGTCCTGTAAGCACGCAAACAGGAGCTGCGACAAGGGGCACCCCTGCCGCAGCCCTCACCCCAAATGCACCTTGGACCCCAACCTCCCATTCACCTGTATCCTCACATGTGCTTGCTCATACAAAGTACGGACCCAACCCACAACCTCCGCCCCAAACCCCTGCCGTAAAAGCACCGCCTGCAGCATATCCCTGTCAACACTGTCATACGCCTTTTCCCAGTCAAGCCCTAAAACTCCCCCAGCTCAACTGCACTCTAAAAAACCTTTGATCCTCCGATGACCCTCCCTCATACTTCTCCCCGGTACCCCATACTGACCCCCCTCCAATAAGCTCCCCAAAACTCCTTTCATTCTATTAGCAAGAATACGTGCAAATATCTTATAATCTGCACACATAAGTGTAATTAGCCTATAATCCTCAAGCGTCCCACAAGCACGAGTTTTCGGCACTAAAACTACAGCACCTATTGACATATCCCCACCCAATCTACCTTTCAATTTCACAGCATTAAACAGCCTAACTAGCATCCCTCGCAGAACCTCCCAATGAACTATAAAAAACATCCCCAGAAATCCCATCCAGGCCAGGGGCCTTGCCCAGGGCCTGACCCTTCACTGCCTGCCAAACCTCCTCCTCAGTTATAGACCCTTCCATACTCTCTCTATCTCCATCCCCTATCCTCTCAACTATACTGTCTAGAATTGCATTCCGGGATACTTCCTCACTTACCCTCCGACTCATCTTACATTCAAACCAAGCATCTGCATAATAACTCATGGCTTCTGTGGTACGAATAATCTGCCCATTTCGATACCCACGACACTCCTCAGTTACCCTCAAAGACATTACCGTCATATCTCTTCGCCGGTTCTGAAAAGTACGTAACACTAACGCAGAGGACCTATCCCCCCATAATGCTTCCTCTAAACCCCACCGTACCCTCAGAGCATGAAAATTTTCATTCTGCAACTCCCGCAATTGCAAGCGCATATGATCAATCTCAGCTAGGGGATACCTCCCTCCACTCTCATAACAAGTCCTCAATTGCCCCTCTAGGTACCTCAACATTCCCAACCTTTGCCTCGCATCTTCCCTACCCAGTTGCCTATAAAATTCCTGGATTGCCACTTTAGCCCGCACATTCCACCATTCCACTATATCACTAATCCCTGTCCCATCGGTCCATACTCGTCCCCACCAATTCGCAAATATTTCCCTGTGATCCATCCCCTGCAACAACCTTACATTTAATTTCCAATACCCGGAATATATCTTCACCGCCCCTGCCCATCCCATCTCTACCAACACACCCCTATGATCAGAAAATCCAAAATCCTGACATTTTACCTCACCTACCTGAACCGCCCCAGAAACATATACCTGGTCCAACCTAGCCACATAACCCTGTTTAATATATGTGGGGTCCACACGCCACCCCCCTCCCCTAACCACATCCTCCACACTTACCGCTCTCATAACCTCCCTCAAGCTCTGCAACAAACAACCCGCCCCGAGGTTCCACATCCCTCCCTCTAATGATGCAATTCCCAATCCCGGCAATTATCGTAACCAACGGCAAACTCTCAACGCATAAACTAAATCATCCCGAACAAAATCATCCTTTACACGGCGATTGGAAGTCGCCGGCATATATACACCGATGAAACACACCTGTATGTCTCCCCAAACCCCATCCACCAGTACTATCCTGCCATCACCTCCCTCCTACCAGGCTTTTAACTTGAAAGGGCTAGTCTCACGGATACCCACCATCACCCCACCCTTGAAATTCCCCGAACTCCCAGTATAACACTTGTATCCCTTCAACCACAAATCCCTACCACACCTATAATTATGCTCTTGGAGAAAGCATACATCCACATTCAACCGTCTTAACGTCACCTCAATCCATCTCCTCCGAACTTCCGCCCGGAGCCCATTAACATTTAAGTCGAGACACCTGAATAGAGCAAAGGGGGTTTGCCACCTCGGCATCCAGACCCTATCACAACTGGCACAGAGTCCCCACTTTGCACCTTACCTCCTTTCACCCCTATCCCACTTTTCTTTCCTTGGGGCGCAACCTTCTTCCCCTTAACAACATCCCTCCAGGCCATTTTTGAAGACCTTTGACCCGGGGTTATCTCATCATCCTCAGTATCCCCACTGGGCCGCTTAGGGGATACTTCCGTACATTCCATAACCTCATTACCTTCCTCCCTATGCCCCTCCACCTCAGCCACCACCACAGGCACAGAGTCAACAAGATCCTCTACCAGACCAATCACGCACTCCAGACTCTCCAAACCACCAGACGAGTCCTCATCCAAACCCAAATCATCCGCAGGAGACGAGCTCCCAAGGAGGCTCTATATGTCCTCGAACAAAGGCCTCGATAACTCAGAGGCCACCTCCAACAAGTCACCCTTCATGGCAACCTGAGAACACTCAAGCACCTCTTCCTGCATCGCTGGGGATAAAGTCAAAACTGCCTCCTCTGCAGCATCAACCGCCTCACTCCAATTCCGAGGGACATCCTCAGTGTCAAGAACCCCGGCCACATCCAACTGCACACTCGTCTTGGGCATCTCTCTCAGATCCGTCTCAGCACGAAAATTCCCATCATCTCGATGTCCAGATTGCCGCTCCCTGCGTTGATCACACGAAGCCGCCATATGTCCCGGGGCACCGCAGAGCCGGCACGTTCACACCTGTCCAGCATACGAGACGTATACTTGGGTACGAAACTCTTGCATCTGGACATATGACAGGATAGGCCTCCTTAAAGTCATTTTGAGGGAGTATGATCCTGCCAGCATGCCAGCGTAAGTTCCCTGCTGCCACCGACCTTTATTAGCGACATGTATAGTCCCATACTGGCCGAATACTCGCCGAACATCCATTTCAGTAGCCTCAAATAGAAGATTTTTCACATGAATCCACGAGTAATGCGCGGACACGTCACGCATACGCACCTCCAATCCCGAATTGATGACAATAGGCTTGTCCTGAAACTTATCCACCACTTCTTCATACACGCCAGCGGAGGTGAACTTGACGAAAAATCTGACTGCCCCGTTTAAGGAGATACCATAAATGGCCTCAGTCGGTATTCCAAAAGTGTCACGTAGAACCAATGACAAGATAACCTCAGCGTTATCAGGATACACAGCACCTTTTATTAAATCCACACAGACAGTGTTGACACGGCGCCGGTAGATATCCGCCATGATGGTGAAAATAAAATTTCACCTAACCTCCACCAGGGACACGACTGAGCTCACCAGCGCACCACCAAGGCTGAACCACAGCCCAACTGATCGGGTACTGACTTGAGGTGTCTGACCAGCGCCCTCTTGAAAACAACCAAGAGTCTATTTGTAATCCCCTTACGTTTGCTGGGAGAGAAAGTTGAACAGTCGTGGGCCCTTGACACTTAATGTGTTATCTATTATTGTACGCATGGCGCCCCTGTTTTTCATTGAGGGATGTTGTACCTCCTGCCGAGTATTTTGCTTTCGTAGGGAATAATTTCTGTGTAGATTTTTTAACCATTTACTTTGTAAATGGTTCAAGTCGAACTGAAATGTTGACTTACGCTTCGCTCTCCTTTCTGCGGGTTACCTAAGTATCAGTGCATTAATTTTAAGAATGACAAGTACATACATTGAATCTGAACAGGCTCGTGTGTGTATGTGTGTGAGAGAGTGTGTATGTGAGTGTTAGTTACCATTTTGTCCTAGGCACATGTCAATTAGACACTAGGCCTGTTGTATATATATGTGTGTGTGTATGTGTATGTAAGGAAACACTTCGAAATGTTTCGGCCCCGCCGGAAATTGAACCCGGGCACTCTGTGCGTGAAGCGAGAGCTTTAGCCACCATGCCATCGGGGCGTGTGTGTACTCACCTAATTGTACTCACCTAATTGTGGTTGCAGGGGTCGATACTCAGCTCCTGGCCCCGCCTCTTCGCTGTCCGCTACTGGGTCTCTGCTCTCCCTGCTCCATGAGCTTTATCATACCTCGTCTTAAAACTATGTATGGTTCCTGTCTCCACTATATCTTTCTCTAGACTATTCCACTTCCTGACTACTCTGTGGCTGAAGAAATGCTTCTTAACATCCCTTTGACTAGTTGTAGTTGCAGGGGTCGAGTCACAGCTCCTGGCCCCGCCTCTTCACTAGTCGCTACTAGGTCACTCTTCCTGCTCCATGAGTTTTATCATACCTCTTCTTAAAACTATGTATGAATCCTGCCTCCACTACATCACTCTCCAGACTATTCCACTTCCTGACCACTCTGTGACTGACGAAATACTTCCTAACATCCCTGTGATTCATCTGATTATTGAACTTCCAATTGCGACCCCTTGTTGCTGTGTCCCATCTCTGGAACATTCTGTCTCTGTCCACCTTGTCGATTCCTCTCAGTATTCTCAGTATTTTATATGTCATTATCATATCCCCCCCTAACTTTCCTGTCCACCAGTGTCGTCAGGTCGATTTCCCTTAACCTCTCCTCGTTAGACATGCCCCTTTGATCCGGGACTAGTCTTGTTGCAAACCTTAGCACTTTCTCTAGTTACCTTACGTGCTTGGCTAGGTGTGGGTTACAAACTGTTGCCGCATACTCTAACATAGGCCTAACGTACACGATGTACAGGGTCCTGAATGATTTCTTATTAAGGTGTCGGAATGCTGTTCTTATGTTTGCCAGGCGCCCGTATGCTGCAGCAGTTATTTGGTTGATGTGCGCCTCAGGAGATAAGCCCGGTGTTATACTCACCCCAAGATCCTTTTCCTTGAGCGAGGTTTGTAGTCTATGGCCCCCTAGACTGTACTCCAGATGTGGTCTTCATTGCCCTTCCCCAATCTGCATGACTTTTCACTTGGTGGAGTTGAATTCCAGGAGCCAGTTGCTGGACCAGGCCTGCAGCCTGTGCAGATCCCTTTGTAGTTCTGCCTGGTCCTCGTCCGATTGAATTATTCTCATCAACTTCACATCATCTTCAAACAGGGACACTTCGGAGTCTATTTCTTCCATCATGTCGTACACAAATACTAGAAACAGCACCGGTCCTAGGACTGATCCCTGTGGCACCCCGCTCGTTACAGGCGCCCATTCTGACACCTCGCCACGACTCGCTGTTGTCTTTCTGACAGGTATTCCCTGTTATCCCTGCCTTGTCCTCCAGCTTTTGCACTAATCTCTTGTGTGGAACTGTGTCAAACGTCTTCTTACAGTCCAAGAAAATGCAATCTACCCACCCCTCTCTCTCTCTCTTGTCTTACTGCCGTTACCCTGTCATAGAACTCCAGTAGGTTTGTGACACAGGATTTCCCATCCCTGAAACCGTGCTGGCTGTCGTTGATAAGCTCATTCCTTTCTAGGTGCTCCACCACTCTTCTCCTGATAATCTTCTCCATGACCTTGCATACTATACATGTCAGTGACACTAGTCTGTAGTTTAATGCTTCGTGTCTGTTTTCTTTTTTTTAAAAATTGGGACTACATTTGCTGTCTTCCATATCTCAGGTAGTCGCCCTGTTTCAATAGATGTGTTGAATATTGTTATTAGTGGTACACAAAGCACCTCTGCTTCCTCTCTCATGACCCATGGAGAGATGTTATCCGCCCCATCGCCTTTGAGGTATCTAGCTCGCTTAGCAGCCTCTTTACTTCTTCCTCGGTTGTATGTATTGTGTCCAACACTTGATGGTGTACCCCGCCTCTCCGTCTCTGGAGTCCCTTCTGTCTCCTCTGTGAACACTTCTTTGAATCTCATGTTGAGCTCCTCACATACTTCATGGTCATTTCTTTTGACCTCCTGAGTAATATTCCACTACAAGGTTTCACTTAATATTATAAAGCGGATTTCTACACTACCGATTTTATATTATTATCTGACCTCATGTATCATGATATTAGGATGTTACCTTTTATTTTTATATGATTGTTAATGGAAATGTTTTGAATTGTATTCGTTAGGCATTCATTATGTGTGGCTTACGCAGAGTGGGAGACCACTAGTTAGACTGCCGCTTACTTGTTCAGGTACTGGCCTGTCTCCTTCAGTCACGTGACCTACATGACGTCCGTTTACGGAACGTTGTCACTAGTCAGTAGGTTCACACACCCTCTCCTGACAAGGAGTAGGTTCACACACCCTCTCCTGACAAGGAGTAGGTTCACACACCCTCTCCTGACAAGGAGTAGGTTCACACACCCTCTCCTGACAAGGAGTAGGTTCACACACCCTCTCCTGACAAGGAGTAGGTTCATACATCCTCTCCTGACAAGGAGTAGGTTCACACAACCTCTCCTGACAAGGAGTAGGTTCACACAACCTCTCCTGACAAAAAGTAGGTTCACACACCCTCTCCTGACAAGGAGTAGGTTCACACACCCTCTCCTGACAAGGAGTAGGTTCACACAACCTCTCCTGAGAAGGAGTAGGTTCACAAACCTCCTGACAAGGAGTAGGTTCACCACCCTCTCCTGACAAGGAGTAGGTTCACACACCCTCTCCTGACAAGGAGTAGGTTCCACAACCTCTCTTGACAAGAAGTAGGTTCACACACCCTCTCCTAACAAGGAGTAGGTTCACACACCCTCTCCTGACAAGGAGTAGGTTCACACCTTTCCTGACAAGGAGTAGGTTCACACACCCTCTCCTGACAAGAAGTAGGTTCACACACCCTCTCCTGACAAGGAGTAGGTTCACACACCCTCCTGACAAGGAGTAGGTTCCACACCCTCTCCTGACAAGGAGTAGGTTCACACACCCTCTCCTGACAAGGAGTAGGTTCACACACCCTCTCCTGACAAGGAGTAGGTTCACACACCCTCTCCTGACAAGGAGTAGGTTCACACACCCTCTCCTGACAAGGAGTAGGTTCACACACCCTCTCCTGACAAGGAGTAGGTTCACACAACCTCTCCTGACAAGGAGTAGGTTCCACACACCTCTCATGACAAGGAGTAGGTTCACACACCTCTCCTGACAAGGAGTAGGTTCACACAACCTCTCCTGACAAGGAGTAGGTTTTCACACACCCTCTCCTGACAAGGAGTAGGTTCACACACCCTCTCCTGACAAGGAGTAGGTTCACACACCCTCTCCTGACAAGGAGTAGGTTCACACACCCTCTCCTGACAAGGAGTAGGTTCACACACCCTCTCCTGACAAGGAGTAGGTTCACACACCCTCTCATGACAAGGAGTAGGTTCACACCCTCTCCTGACAAGGAGTAGGTTCACACAACCTCTCCTGACAAGGAGTAGGTTCACACACCCTCTCATGACAAGGAGTAGGTTCACACCCTCTCCTGACAAGGAGTAGGTTCACACACCCTCTCCTGACAAGGAGTAGGTTCACACACCCTCTCCTGACAAGGAGTAGGTTCCACACCCTCTCCTGACAAGGAGTAGGTTCACACCCTCTCCTGACAAGGAGTAGGTTCACACACCCTCTCATGACAAGGAGTAGGTTCACACACCCTCTCCTGACAAGGAGTAGGTTCACACAACCTCTCCTGACAAGGAGTAGGTTCACACACCCTCTCATGACAAGGAGTAGGTTCACACACCCTCTCCTGACAAGGAGTAGGTTCACACACCCTCTCCTGACAAGGAGTAGGTTCACACACCCTCTCCTGACAAGGAGTAGGTTCACACACCCTCTCCTGACAAGGAGTAGGTTCACACACCCTCTCCTGACAAGGAGTAGGTTCACACACCCTCTCATGACAAGGAGTAGGTTCACACACCCTCTCCTGACAAGGAGTAGGTTCACAGAACCTCTCCTGACAAGGAGTAGGTTCACACACCCTCTCCTGACAAGGAGTAGGTTCACACACCCTCTCCTGACAAGGAGTAGGTTCACACACCCTCTCCTGACAAGGAGTAGGTTCACACAACCTCTCCTGACAAGGAGTAGGTTCACTCACTCTCATAAGAGTAGTCATACGCTCTCTTCTGAGTAAGCTTGGGAAGTTATTCTACCCTTAAGAGGCTATGTTAGTCCCTAGTATGGTTTGAACATTGTCTATTCATCCAAGACTTATGGTGATAGTTGTATTAGCCGAGATTTTGGTCTTTACTGTCACAAAGACTTCTTGATTATTGTCTTAAGATAATGTATTTCAAGTTTCGTTTGGTATTTAATACATCTCAGCCTTTATTGAGGCAATAGTCTGTTATTATATTGTGAAACTTTCATATAAAGAACTCATGTCATTGAATATAATTATTGTATAGAAACACTTACAAGTGAAGTCATACGTCGACTGCTTTCGTATAAAGTGTATCTTGATGTATTACTCTACAAAAGAGAACTTTGGATCATACATGGAATAATTATTTGATTTTTTTTATATTAAATATCACAAATTTTACTTAGTTGAATCAATCTCCTAAAAAATACCCTCATACAAAAATGATTTTCTCTAACGGTGAAAAGACCAAAGTTTAATTAAAAATCTTGTTACAAGGGAGCCACAACTGGCCTAGAGATAAGGCCCTTATTGTAACTCCTCCTCCTTCCTTCTTCAGCCTGATCACCTGGTCCTTGACTGTAGTTTTCCTCCTGATGTGGCTGTACAACAGCTTCGGGTCAGATTTGGCTTTCGCTGCTATGTCATTCTCGTATTGTCTTTGGGGCCTGGTGGCTAAAGTTCTCGCTTCACACACAGAGGGCCCGGGTTCGATTCTCGGCAGGGTGGAAACATTTCGACGTGTTTCCTTACACCTGCTGTCATGTTCACCTAGCAGCAAATAGGTACCTGGGTGTTAGTCGACTGGTGTGGGTCGCATCCTGGAGGACGAGATTGAGGACCAAAATGGAAATAAGACAGACAGTCCTCGATGACACACTGACTTTCTTGGGTTATCCTGGGTGGCTAACCCTCCGGGGTTAAAAATCCGAAGAAAATCTTATCTTATCTTATCTTCTGGTTCTACTTCTTCCGTTCTCTAGCACACTTGGTTTTGGCCTCCCTGCACTTTTGGGTGAACCAAGAGCTCATCCTAGCTTTTTCGTTATTCCTGTTACCCTTGGGTACAAATCTCTATTCAGCTTCCTTGCATATTGTTGTCACATTCCATCATCTCGTTTACTGACTTCCCTGCCAGTTCTCTGTCCCACTGAATCCCGTGCAGGAAATTCTTCATGCCTGCATAGCAATCTCTCTTATAGTTTGGGTTCATTCCTCCGGCCCTTCCTGCTTCCCTCTCCACTTGTAACTCTACTATATATTCGAAGCTTAAAACCACATGATCACTGGCCCCGAGGGGTCTTTCATATGGGATGTCCTCAATATCTGCACTACTCAAGGTGAATACTAGGTCCAGTCTCGCTGGTTCATCCTCTCTTCTCTCTCTGGTAGTCCCTTACGTGTTGGTACATGAGGTTTTCCAGTACCACTTACTTCCATCATCTTAACCCTCCACATTTCTGGGTCCCCATGTGGTTCCAGGTTCTCCCAATCGATTTCCTTGTGATTGAAGTCACCCACAATCAGCAGCTTTGCCCTGCTCGCATGAGCCCTTCTGGCCACTTCAGCCAGTGTGTCAACCATCGCTCTATTACTCTCATCATACTCTTGCCTTGGCCTCCTGCTGTTCTGTGGCGCATTATACATCACTGCAATTACCACCTTGGGACCTCCAGACTGAAACGTTCCTATTATGTTATCTCTTGCTTCTCCTCTGTCTCCTCTCTCTCCAGCTCATCAAAATCCCATCTATTTTTGATCAGCAGTGCCACTCCTACACCTCTTCTGTTCCTTCTGTCTTTCCTCAGGATCTGATATCCTGTTGGAAAGATGACATCTGTTATCATCCCTGTGAGCTTGGTTTCTGTGAGAGCTATGATGTCCGGTGATGCCTCTTTGACTCTTTTGTGCCACTCCTGCTTATTCGTTATTCCATCAGCGTTGGTGTACCATACCTACAGTTTCCTCTCCAACATTGTGTTTTCGGGGGTCTGTGAGGGTGGGCGACCTGGCAGTGTGCTGCGGGATTCTACAGCATAGTGTGGCACTGTTACTGGATTGTGGCAACACCACCCACGTCCGACACTAGCCCCACCTCACTCTTCTAGCACTGTTACTGGCTTGTGGCAACACCACCTGTTGCGGACCCCGAACTTTTTTTTTTTTTTTTTTTTTATTTAAAAACAAGTTATGTACAATAACATTTACCAACACCTTACCTCATAACAAGAGGTTAAACATCAACATTATACAAAAATCGTATTAAATGCCTGGTAATGTAAACACTAGAAAGGGCCTATTCGGCCACACAGCCAAACTGGAATGAAAATTGTAAAGAAAAGTGTCATACACTAAACCTACTAAATGCACTAACCTAAAACACTACACATGACCTTACAAACAAAAGGTCTTTATTGCTCAACTCCACAAAGAGAGTATATCACAAAACAATATCAGCATATATATCCCTGACAAAAAGATAAAGGAAACTTCCAACAAATACAACATGTCATATCAAACATGGTAGTAATTTCTCAAAACCCCAATTATTCTACCCATCTAAAGACCCCCCCCAAGTGACTAAAAGCACACGTACCCCTACACAACTTTTTTTTTTTTTTGTATATATATTTTTTTTTTAATCCATATGTACAATACATATAAATAAAAGACCCACAGGACCTATAACATAACATTGACATATAATAAAAATGAAAGTTACAAAACCCCCATTACCTCACAGTACCATACAAAACATCTCACCTAAACTTTACAATGTTATACCATCACAACCCATATTTGGCCACTACTCCTCCTCCCCGGCCTCCAGAGCCTATTACTAAAAGTTAATAGACTCCCATAAGTAAATAACACTAACACATAAACTTGACAAAGCCCACCTGTCCATCCCTACCTCTGATGTAAAACTCATAAATACTCAATCGAAAAGAGAGATTACAGAAAAGCCTATTAAGACAACCTTCTTCCTAACGTACATCTCATTATAACACTTCCACAACACCTAACATACATGACAACTTAAACACACCTGCCAACCAGGGGCTACAAGGTCGGCCTATACCATGAGAACCATGGCCCTAACAAGTCATACAACATAAGACTCCCAGGCAATGCTGGCCTTGCAAGTGAAATGTGTAACATGAAAAACAAAACAGACACCACACTCACACACACGCCCAACATACATTCTAGGTCATGGGAACCTGTCTTACCAGTACTCATGAAAAAACCCTTGGCTCCACACACAGGAGGAGCCTCCACACCTTGTTGACGCCACAGTAAGGAACAGGTGAGATACCCCTGACACCCCCGAACCTCCCCCACCTACTACCGAGCCCCCCACCCACAGATGTTCTAAAAAACGCTGCCAGACAACCACATAGAAACTGCCCGAAACGATGAAGCATCAAAACCAAACCACCCACCTATCCCGACACCCGGAAAAAAAAACCTTAGATACAGCCACACAGACTCTCTGAACACCCCCCAGCTACCCTGACCAGCCCTCTCACTCGACTACCGCACCCTCCCTTTTTCCTAATAAAATCGCGACAGTAAGATTCCGATATCCCAGAGGAAAAGCCTTACACCATCTCCCTTCGTAAACCACTTGATTACGACACCGAGTCCTGTAAAACCCTGCCGCCAAAGCTCTAATGTGGACGTCACACGGGGTCTCTCTCATACTCCATAAAATATGTATGAATTCTACCACCAAATACGTTTCCGCCCATCGTACATCCTCAGGACAAACCCCACATCTATACTTAAAGCTCTTAGGGTCGACAAACCCCCCTCCCCTACCCTTTTCAATACTCCACTAAACCATTCCCTAACCCCACCCAGCTTCTCGCAAAAATAAACGACATGATATGCAGTTTCGAGACCGCCACATTTCAGACAGAACCCCTCCCTTATTATTCCCATCTGGCACAATTGTGCCAGAGATGCCAAAATTCCCAATAAAAACCTATACCCTGTTTTTCGAATCCTTGGCGGTACCCTCAGCCTCTTCAACCAGTACCACACCAACTTCCAATTATACATTGGATAAATACCTTACCCCTGCACTACCCCCTTCCCTACTCTATCCAACCTACTCACCTTCACTTTCCCAGGCTCCCTAACTACTAAAAGATACCTCAATAGATCCTCACACCGCAACAAATCCCTAACCTTCCACCACCTACGTACCTCTCTCATGACCTTACCGACCCTCCTGCCTCCTATCTCCCCTCCCACCAAAAATTCCTGCTTAACAAATAAACTATGAAGCCTACTCCTCAACGGAATCAACCCCAAACCCCCCACCCCCACCCTAGCCATCACAACCTCATGAGCCAACCAGTGCCTCCCATAACTCCAAATATATCTATAAACCCTTGCAAGCAAGCGCCCTATAGCCCACTCCCGGAGAGGATATACAGCCGCCACAAACCAAAGTTTACTATAAATTAAAACATTAACCACCACTGCACGCTGCAACAACGTGACCTCACCCGGACTAAAACCCCCTAACTGTACAAGCGCTTTACTCACCACTTCCTCTGAATTTAATCCCCTCGCCAAATCACTACAATGACTGAAAATAACACTGCAAATTTTAATACTTTTAACACACAGCCACCCTCCCTCCTCCCCAACGGCCCTCCCACCCACGAACTTACCTTCAATAACTTCGATTTCGCCCTGTTGATGCACATGCAAGTAGCCCCACCAAAAACCTCAATAATCCTATTACCATTATCTAACCCCTCACCACTCCCTATCAATATAGTTGCGTCATCTACATAGCCTACTATGCCAGTCTCACAACCCCCAAACCAGTCCCTATCACATACCCCCTCTAACTAATCTATAAAAGGGGTCCTGCAGGCACCCGAAAAGAATCTGCGACAGGGGGCACCCCTGCCGCAAATCCCTCTCTAAACTCACCTGAACCCATAACTTCCCATTAACTTGTACTCTTGCTAAAGCCCCATCATATAAGGATCTAACCCACCCCACAACTTCCTCCCCAAACCCCTGCTTCGATAAAATGTCAACCAACATTTCCCTATCCCAGTTTAATCCTAGGACTCCGCCCCCTTCCTTATGTTCCACGAAATTCCTAATTCTCCTATGCCCCGTCCTAATGCTACGTCCAGGTATCCCATACTGGCCAACCTCCAATATTTTTCCAACACCCTTTTCATGTGATTTGCCAGTATCTTTGCATAGATCTTATAGTCTGCACACAACAATGTTATAGCCCTATACCCCTGCAACCTATCACTATCCCTACCCTTTGGCACCAACACCACTACCCCGGTTCTCTGCACTTCCTCCATTTTACCCCTATCCTTTATCTGATTAAACACCTTCACTAAAACATCCTTCAATACGTCCCAATGAGCTACATAGAAGTCCCCAGGCAATCCATCCACCCCAGGCGCCTTCCCCATCCTCAACCCCTGCACCGCCTGCCATACCTCGTCTACCATAATCCTCCCACCTAACACCTTCCTATCCTCCTCTCCCAGTCTCCCCTGGATTCCCTCCATAACAATCCTCCTACTAACCTCATCCCTCTCCCTACCTTCAAATTTACGCTGAAACCATAACCTTGCATAAGCACACATCCCCTCTGTCGTGCGCAACACCTGACCCTGATGATACCCACCCATCTCCTCCTCCACCATCAACGCCGCCAGAGTCATGCCCATTCTACGTTTCCGAAACCTCTGTAATACCGTGCTCGAGGGCCTATCCCCCCATAACACCTCTTCTAATTGACTACGTACCCTTATCGCCCTAAAGCATAATTCTGAATATCCTGTAATCTCCCCTTAAGGTACGCTATTTCCTGCTGATGGCACTCCCCCCTTCCCCCCTCCTAAACAGTCCCTTAACTGCCCCTCCAAATAACGTTGTAACCCATACCTATATCCCGCCTCCTCCACACCTTCACGCCTATAATAACCTCTCACTGCCTTCTTCGCCGTCGTATTCCACCACTTCACCAAGTCCATAATCTCCCTGCCTCCAAACCCTAATAAACCCTCCCACCAAACTGCCAAATTCTCATGATCTCCCTCCTGTTTTAACAAACTTACATTCATCCTCCACAGATCCGAATAAAACTTAACAGCACCAACCCTCCCTAATACTGCCACCACACCTCTATGATCTGAAAACCCTAGGTCTATGTTATGCACCTCTTCCACATTTATATGCGAGGACACATACACCGATCTAAACGTGCTGCATAGCCTCTCCTTATGAACGTATGTTCCACCATGACATTCCTACCATCTACCACATCTCGAACCCCCACTGCTCCCAGTAAATCTCGCAACTCCGCTAGTACACATCCGGCATCCCTCGGTTCCACATCACGCTTTCTAATTATGCAGTTCCAGTCACCCACTAACACAGTTACCTCAGGGAGTCCCTGTAATACATATACTAAGTAATCCCTCACAAACTCACCCTTTAAACTACGTACATTAACCGCGGGCATATACACGCCAATGAAGTTAACTGGAATAACACCCCATTCACCATCAACCCTAACAATCCTCCTGCCCCCCACCTCTTCCCACGACCTCAGATGAAAAGGGCTGGTCTCCCTAATACCTACCAACACCCCACCATTGAAATTTTCAGAACCCCACCACACCTAAAATTATGTTCTTGGAGAAAACACGCATCAATGCCCTCTCTCCGCAATGTCCGTTCAACCCACATCCTCCTGACCTCGGCCCTAAGGCCGTTCACATTCATACTGATACACTTGAAGGCTTCAACGGTGGTTTCCCTTGATGCTTCATCGCTCTCGACACTCCTGCTTTGACCACTGACCCACCCCCACTGAGACCTACTCCCTCCTTGTCCACATCCACGAACACTTTCTTACTTGTCTTCTGACCCGACATCAACACGTCATCCTCCACCAAGCCACTTCATCTTTTGCGGGATTCCCCTGCCACCTCCATGACCTCTTCAGACACCTCATTCACATCATTTTCCTCCCTATGAACCACAGCCTAAACCACACACACTCGTACTGACTCCTCACTGCCACCACAAGCACCCTTACTCACATCCTCACTCAGCACTTCACCCACAGAAGGTGGACTGTCAAGCATCATCCTCAGGTCCTCCATCATAGGCCCCATCAACTCCACCAAATCGTCCACCTAGTCCTGCACAACAGCGACCTTGCTGTCTTCCACCATCACAGGTTGCATCACAGGTGGCAAGGAGACCACCACCACCTCTGCTTCATCTACCACGTCACTCCATCTATCTCCACCATCCATGTACCCTGAAGATGACCCATGCACCTCCTGGGCCACACATGAAGGGCCTTCCGCACCATGCTCCTGCCCCTCACCCCCACGTTGTTGCTGGGGTCGTGGTCCATGTCTCTCACATGCTGCTGCTATATGCCAAGGCTGACCACATAGCCGACACGTTCGTACTTGCCCCACGTACGTCATGTAAACTTGTGTCCTAAATTCTGGCATCAGGACGTACGAGGGGATTGGCCTCCTGAAAGACATCTTTAAACTGTAAGATCCCTCAAGCATTCCAGCGTAGGTACCCTGCGCCCACCTGCCAACATTCGCCGCATGGATCACTCCATATGCCTTAAAAACATCTCTCACATCCACGGCATCTGCTTCAAAAGGGATATTCTGAATACGTATCCACATAAAAGTTTCTGATACATCCCTTAATCGCAGCTCCAAACCCTCTGAAATGACCATGCGCTTCTCCTGGTAGACATCAACAACCCTCTCATAGGCACCACTTGTCAAGAACTTCACAAACACTCGTGTAGCTCCATTTAATGAAATCCCATAAATGTCTGCTGTGGGAACTCCATAAGTGTCTCTGAGAATGGCTGGCAAGAGAACTTCAACATTTGATGGATAAATAGCGCCAACAAGCACCTCTGCATACAGTATGCACTCTCCTTCTGTACGTTTCTGCCATATTGGAGAAAATAAAGCTGTCAAAACTGGCCACCAGGGGAAACCAGCCAGCACACAGGCTCACCACATTGGCCGGGCAGTGAATGGTGAACCCTGAACTAATCTGTTTATTTAAACAGATCGTATTTTGAATATTGTGTATATTTTATTATCATAATTGTATATTTGAGATATTTCCGTTATTAGCTAAAACGAAAATGTCTTACTTTATACTATTATTTGATTTAGCTATGTCTTAGGTAGGATGTTACCTTGTAATTTTATAGGTTAGGCGTATGTAATTTACATGTAGTGGGAGACCACTAGTTGGAGTGCCGGTTACCTGTTTAGGTACTGGCGGTCTCCCCCTAAAGTCACGTGACCTACATGACGTCAGTTTACCAAACATTGGTACTCGTCAGTAGGTTCACACACCCTCTCCTGGTTAGGAGTAGATTCTCACTCTCTTAATAGTCATATGCTCTCTTTTAAGTTATCCTACCCTTAAAAGGCTGTTAGTCCCGAGTAGGTTCACGCTCCCTCTCCTGGTAAGGAGTAGGTTCACACACCCTCTCCTGGTAAGGAGTAGGTTCACTCTCCCTCTCCTGGTAAGGAGTAGGATCATATACTCTCTCATGAGTTGATCCAGGCTCTCAGCTTTAATACAAATTCCCTACTCAAGGAATATTACTTAGTCTCGACTGATATCTAATATACATCTGTCTCTATTGAGACTACATCAGTTGCTACATTTGTATAGTGTATCTTTATGTTTTACACTGCAAGATAACTTTGTAACATAATCTAAGTATTTATATGTTTGTATTAAAGAGCGTCCGACACTAGGTC
Organism: Cherax destructor; assembly: GCA_009830355.1. Taxonomy (NCBI): domain Eukaryota; kingdom Metazoa; phylum Arthropoda; class Malacostraca; order Decapoda; family Parastacidae; genus Cherax; species Cherax destructor. Next base: position 22,202 of record WNWK01008846.1, on the reverse strand, counting down.
CACCTCACTCTTCTGGCACTGTTACTGGCTTGTGGCAACACCACCCACGTCCGACAATAGGCCCACCTCACTTTCCTGGCACTGTTACTGGCTTGTGGCAACACCACCCACGTCCAACACTAGGCCCACCTCACTCTCCTAGCAGTGTTGGTTTAGCCACAGTCGACTATGCATCACGCAATGTGCACCACCCACGTCCGACACTAGGCCCACCTCACTCTCCTGGCACTGTTACTGGCTTGTAGCAACACCACCCACGTCTGACACTAGGTCCACCTCACTCTCATGGCACTGTTCCTGGCTTGTGGCAACACCACCTACGTCCGACACTAGGCCCACCTCACTCTTCTGGCACTGTTACTGGCTTGTGGCAACACCACCCACGTCCGACACTAGGCCCACCTCACTCTCCTGGCACTGTTACTGGCTTGTGGCAACACCACCCACGTCCAACACTAGGCCCCTCTCACTCTCCTGGCACTGTTATTGGCTTGTGGCAACACCACCCACGTCTGACACTAGGTCCACCTCACTCTCCTGGCACTGTTCCTGGCTTGTGGCAACACCACTCACGTCCGACACTAGGCCCACCTCACTCTTCTGGCACTGTTACTGGCTTGTGGCAACACCACCCACGTCTGACACTAGGTCCACCTCACTCTCCTGGCACTGTTACTGGCTTGTGGCAACACCATCCACGTCTGACACTAGGTCCACCTCACTCTCCTGGCACTGATTCACTTTCAAGTTGTTTTATACAAGTTGTAGTCCTCACATCCCTCTTCTGGTTTAGTGCGGCTTGTTACTCACTACTCAGGTTGTTCCCGACACTGACAGCTGTCGTGATCCTTGTAATGACCTTGGTGGGCCATAAAAACCACTAAATTCACGAGCAACATACAATGCTGTTTCTCCCGACCGTATGTGTGTGTACTCACCTAGTTGTACTCACCAAGTTGTGGTTTGAGGAGTCGATTCACAGCTCCTGGCCCCGCGCGCGTGTGTGTTATGGTTATTACACTGGTTGTTAGGCTTTAAGTTACGTTACTATGGGTTCTACTTGCGCTACTCTCACTAGTTATCACATGTGTAAACACAAGAGAAGTTATGAGTGTTACTTTGCAGCGTCACAATATTACTGGAGCTGGAGCATAACTTAATACAATCACCTCAGTGATGAGTGTGATTACTTAAGTCTGAAATGTGAATCAGTGAGAAAGTTTATTTTGAATGTTTTTATAAAATGCTAATATAAATGTTTTTTGAATTAAATATTTACTGAAGACTATTAAATCTTATAACTACAAAATCTGTGGCTGTGGATGAGACTTCGGTAATCTCAGGTTGAATATTTTAATTTACTTACCACCAACTTAATCTATTCGGTTATTTAGAGCATAAAACATATGTTGTTTATACGATCAAACTTCCACTATAACTGGAAACTTGAAAATGTCGTCACTGTTATATATAGAAATCATAATCACTGTGTAAACAAAGCTGGTCAATCTTTTTTTTTACATTCTTCTGCCCGTCAACATTATTCTGTCTCTCTTATTGGCAATAAGTGTCAAGAAATTTTGACAGAAGTGAAATATACGCTCTCTTTATGAGGAAATATGTTGGATTCTTAGTCCGGGAAAAACTTGGGTACTAACCACTAACTCTGCTCCACTATGTTAAGGTGAGAGTAACTCTCATCCTACGGTGCTCCGTGGCTAAAGCTCTCGCTTCACCGGTCTGTGTTCGATTCCCGGCGAGGGTAGAAACATTGGGTGTGTTTCTTTACACCGGTTGTCTATGTTCCCCATCAGTAAAATGGGTACCTTGGTGTTAGTGGTCTGGTGTGGGTCGCACCCTGGGACAAAACTGACCTAATTTCCCCGAAATGCTTTGCATAACAAGCGGCTTTCTATACAGTAGTATGTCACTGACGTCACCTATGGTCTGTACACCTTGTACAAGTACTTGTAGAAATAATGATATTATTATTAGTAGTAGTAATGTACAAATATTCAATTTAAAAAATATATAAGAGTAATGATAGAATGAGTCCAGTGAACTCGGAACAACTACAAGTATAATTGGTAATTTTCCAGGTATCACAACTCATTAAAAGAATGCGACAAGTCATTAGAACAAGCGACAGTGCATTAGCTCCATGGATACGCTCCTGTAATTACTCCCGATAAATGACACTAGTCTTCCAGCTGTTGACTGTAGTCAAGACATCACTGGTGATGTGTTAACAGTAAGTACGTATGTTAGAAAAACCAGGCTATACTTCACTGCTTCTTCCTTCTTCCCTATTTACATAAGGGGAATATGTTTGCTTTGTTTTTCCAACTTTCTGACACTTGTCCTGACTATAGAGACTGGCTGTGTACCTTCTGACACTTGTCATGACTAGAGAGACTGGCTGTGTACCTTCTGACACTTGTCATGACTAGAGAGACTGGCTGTGTACCTTCTGGCACTTGTCATGACTAGAGAGACTGGCTGTGTACCTTCTGACACTTGTCATGACTAGAGAGACTGGCTGTGTACCTTCTGACACTTGTCATGACTAGAGAGACTGGCTGTGTACCTTCTGGCACTTGTCATGACTAGAGAGACTGGCTGTGTACCTTCTGACACTTGTCATACTAGAGAGACTGGTTGTACCTTCTGGCACTTGTCATGACTAGAGACTGGCTGTGTACCTTCTGACACTTGTCATGACTAGAGAGACTGGCTGTGTACCTTCTGACACTTGGCATGACTAGAGAGACTGGCTGTGTACCTTCTGACACTTGTCATGACTAGAGAGACTGGCTGTGTACCTTTGCTTTTCGGTCACATAAATGAGGTTTAGCTTCTTTTCCTAATACCCAAGGTGATATGTTGTCTGGTCTCAGTTGTCATGTTACATACAATGCACTAAGCAGGTTCATCACTGCTGCTTTCTACAACTGGTTGATCGGTCTAGCTACACAGCCGTCAAGTAACTCTCCACTTTCCTTTATAAAGAGCTCTTTGAAACTTGTGTTATGCTCTTCATATTCTTCTAGCATGCTCCATCATCGTCCCATTCTCTGCCATGCTCCATCATCGTCCCTCTTCTCTGTCATGCTCCATCATCGTCCCTTTCTCTGTCATTCTCCATCATCGTCCCTCTTCTCTGTCATGCTCCTTCATCATCCCCTTGTCTGTCATGCTCCATCATCATCCCCTTGTCTGTCATGCTCCATCATCATCCTTGTCTGTCATGCTCCATCATCATCCCCTTGTCTGTCATGCTCCATCATCATCCCTCTTCTCTGTCATGCTCCATCATCATCCCTTGTCTGTCATGCTCTCATCATCACCTGCTTTCTGTCAATGCATCCATCATCACCCTTGTCTGTACTCTCCACTTCATATCACTAACTTGTGTCATGCTCTTCATCATCCTTCTGTCATGCTCCATCATCGTCCCATTCTCTGTCATGCTCCATCATCATCACCTTGTCTGTCATGCTTCATCAATATCACCTTGTCTGTCATGCTCCTTCATCATCACCTTGTCTGTCATGCTCCATCATCATCACCTTGTCTGTCATGCTCCTTCATCATCACCTTGTCTGTCATGCTCCTTCATCATCACCTTGTCTGTCATGCTCCATCATCATCACCTTGTCTGTCATGCTCCATCATCATCACCTTGTCTGTCATGCTCCTTTTATCATCACCTTGTCTGTCATCTCCATCATCATCACCTTGTCTGTCATGCTCCCATCATCATCACCTTGTCTGTCATGCTCCTTCATCATCACCTTGTCTGTCATGCTCCTCATCATCATACCTTGTCTGTCATGCTCCATCATCATCATCACCTTGTCTGTCATGCTCCATCATCATCACCTTGTCTGTCATGCTCCATCATCAGTCACCTTGTCTGTCATGCTCCATCATCATCACCTTGTCTGTCATGCTCCTTCTTCATCACCTTGTCTGTCATGCTCCATCATCATCACCTTGTCTGTCATGCTCCATCATCATCACCTTGTCTGTCATGCTCCTTCATCATCACTTTGTCTCTCATGCTTCAAGAGAACTAAAGTTACTTTACAAGAGGTTGTAAAGTAACTTTAGTTCTGTTTTGATTTCTGATGTTATATCGTTTTCATATAGTCTTGCAACTTTTCATCTCATTCTCCTGTTTAATTCCCTGTTTATTGTGCTTTGATTTGCCGCTTCCCATGGCATTTCTGCACTCCAGGTTGAACTATGAGCTTTTTCTGTTCATCTTAGTTATTTTCTTAATGTTTGGTTCATTGTTTCCATTGTTTCTTTGTCTCTCACCTCCATCCCTTCCTGTATTGTTTTGCCCTCGAGATCTTTCATTTCTATTGCAATTTTCTCAGGAAATTTCTCAATCCATCGTAGTATCTCTTCTGTAGTCAAATTTTCTTTGAATCATTTCCTCCATCTCCCTCTCCATTACCATTGGTAGGTAAGACACATAGGCAACAGTTAGGCAACTTTATTCAAAACGTTCTGCCTACACAGTAGGCTTCTTCAGTCGAGTACAGAAAGTAGGCAGAAGCAGTAGAGATGTGAAGACCATGTATCAGTCCATCAGCCTTGCAGACGTAGAATTGAGGTAGTCAGTCCCTCAGCCTGGGGAAGAGTTCTGTGAAGATCAAGCGACAGTGTTGAGACTTATATACTGTCCTAAGGAGAGGTGCAGAGTAGTAGATGGAAGAATGTAGTCACTGAGAGGTCACGTCCCTCTCACATCCAATCATTCTCACTTGAAAAAGATGTCCAAAGTTGTCCCTGCTATTACCATGATTAATGGCGCCGTGTGATTCTCAAGTAATTTTGGTTCTGTCATCATTATTTTGTGTAAAAAAAAAAGGTCAAGTATCTCTGGCTTATCTCCTCCCATCTTTGTTGTTGTTTCCTAATAGCTATAATATCGGGATTTTCCTCTGCTCCTCTTTTGCACGACCTCTCACTTGATGGTGACTCTACATACATTTGAGTTCCACACAAGGATTCTCTGTGAAGTATTGGGGAATTATCTGAGCTCATTCCCTTTGTTGATTTTCCCAATTCAAGATAACTGACTTCTTCTGCTGATGCTGCGTCTGTTAACCTATGACTACATTAATGATTTTCTTTCCTCCACAATCCTGTCTTCCTTGACTCGCAATGTGTTGAACTTGCGGGCCTTCTCTTGTTCCATTTTGTCATAACTAGATGACCATAGCAACATACGAAACGAGGAACACTGCAGTAGGTCTGTATGGCTAAGTTCTACATTATTTAGCTTATAAGTGTTAGGGTTATGAACATTCTCCAACTTTAGAACTTCGCATTTATCTACACTGAACTGCATCTACCACTTTTCTGACCATGAATTGAGTTTGTCTAGATCCTCATGAAGTTCCGTGACATCTACGTCTAAATCAATTATCCTACCTATCTTGGTGTCTTCCGGAAATTTGCCTTGTTTCTGGGATCACGGACAGTATATACAATAGTTTTTATACTCATACTGCATAGGTTCCTACCCCAAAAAAGAAACAGATATTGCAGCTCTCATTACTTTCGTCAGGACTCCAATTTGTTGTTTCTCCTTCTATCTTCTTAATTTCTTCTCAACTTCTCTTTCTTCATTTAACCTAAACACCATGAGAACTCTGTGCTTTATATCCTCCTATTTTTGTCTAGTTAATGTTTCCTTTACGCCATCCCCCTTTATTTATCATTGTCACTTCCTTTTCCTTCCCCACCTGCTTACCTTCAGTTGATGCTTCACATTCTTTACTTTCACGATTTGTGTCTTGCTTTGTCTCTGGTCAATCTCCAGCTGATTGTCTGCTAAGTCTTCCTACTTCCTGCCTTACTTTGTCTCCGTGTCTACTAGTGGTATTTGTAGGATTGGATCGTCCAGTGGGTTAGAGCGTCGAGAATTTTCGCTTACCATGAGGTGAGCTAAAACAACTCGGGTTCGAACCCGGTATAAATAGTATTATATATATAGTATTGTAACCACTCGTTCGTGGTTACAATACTATATATACTGCTTGTGGAGGCTAGTACACCAAACTGGGAGTAGAATGAAATTAACTCTGAGGCACCCACACCATCATATGTTCTCAGATCACGGTACAACACCTAGCTGTGCTGGGTGCATGATCTTTGTAGGATTGGATGGGCCAGAGGGTTAGAGCGTCGTGAATTTTCGTTCACAGTAAACAGGTGATATCAAAATATGCAAGACAACCACTATGAAAAAATAGAAGAATTCCAAGCGCTTTCGTGACTACTCACATTATCAAGGAACTATAAAAGAAAACATGACAAGAAGGCTTATAAAGGGGCAAGACTACACCTCACAGTCACATCATACTAACAAAGACCACACCTCACAGTAGCGTAACATCGTCCGACTCTGTGAAGAGGAACATAAGAAAGGACCTGAAACTCTTACCAAGAATTAAGATTAGTGCAATTTATCATTAAATTCTTCCCAAATTTTATTAATTATAAATGAATCCAATTTATATAAACCAAAAGAAATATTCATATTATTTTCAAAACTAGTTTTAATGAAACATGATTCTATTATATTCCTCTCAACCATGGACTTATTTGACACAACTTTCTCAGCATTTTGAAAATCAATTGGATGGTTAAAAACTCTCACATGAATAAATAGAGCATTAGAATCTTGTCCAGTTCTAATGCTATATTTATGTTGTTTTAATCTTAGTTCAAGACTTTTACCAGTTTGACCGTAATAAACTTTATCGTATTAATGATCTGTTTGTGACTCTATAAAGCCCACTGCGTGGGCGAAACGTTGTCAATAAAAGATCACATTATACTGCTTATGTGTTTATTTTTCCACTTTAACTCTATCTGTGAAGACGTGTCTTGTGTGCTCTCTGTGAATCTGAACAAGATGTCCTCTCTTGAGCTACTCTACCAGCAGCTGAAGGAAGAACTGAGGGTAGCTAAGCTTGAGATACAGCGACTGACTGAGGAAAACAAGAGGATTCGTAGTAATCCTCCTGTTGAGAATCCTCAAGCTAAGAAAGGAACCTGGACAGTCGCTGGAACGCATGGGACAAAGTTAAGGTTCAAGAGGACGGATGGAGAGGTAGAATCAACGAAGGTCCAGGAAACTGACGTGGAAACATCTAACCGATTCTCCGTGTTACCCGATGAATGTGAGTCAACTACTGGGAACATCACGACGAACGACACCAAGGAAGGTAAGAACATTGTTCTTGTTGGGGATAGACAGATTAGGTACATGGAAAGAGCCTTCTGCTTGAAAGATAGAAGTAGAAGACAGAGGGTTTGCTTTCCTGGGGCTGGGATGTAGGATATTGTTAGCAGTCTAGACGATATCATGAGAGGTAATGGGAGCAATCCTATTATCTGTCTCAGTGCTGGAGGCAACGATGTTGGCAGACGTAGGAGTGAGGACCTGACTAGCAGGTATAGCTCAGCAATAGACATAATTAGGAAGAAGGATGGGAACCCTGTCATATGTGGTATTTTGCCAAGGAGAGGAGTTGGAAATGAATGGTTGTCCAGGGCAATTGGTGTCAATTGCTGGCTGGACAAATACTGTAAGGAAAATGCAGTAACATTCATTGACAACTGGGACATCTTCTATGGCAGAAATGACATGTATGCCAGCGATGGGGTTCACTTATCCAGGTCTGGGGTGGGGGCACTGGCAACTGCAGTGGAGGGAGCTGTTAGGGCTTTAAACTAGAAATAGTTAGTGGTATGGGTTATGGGGGGAAAACAGTGAAGTCCCAGTGTAGTAATATTATGAATTCTAGGAGAACTAGTAATATGCAGAATAAGGTGGATATTGGAAAATCAGTGGCACTAGGTGACAAGGACTGTAATAGGTATAGTGGAAAAACAGAAATGAGCAGGAAGGATAAAGAGAAAGGAGGGTCTTTATATGTATATTACACTAATAGTCGTAGTGCTAGAAATTAGATGGACGAGTTGAGATTAGTTGCTAGTGCGGGTAATATTGATGTTTTTGTAATAACTGAGACGTGGTTTAATATGAAAAATCGGGACATGCCTGCTGAATGTCACATCCAGGGTTTTAAATTGTTCCAAGTAGACAGAAGTATCGGGAAGGGGGGTGGGGTGGCACTCTATGTCTGTGATCATTTAAATTGATGCATAAAAACGGGCATAAAGTTTGAAATATTACATACAGAGTCTGTCTGGATAGAATTTTCAGAGGGGTGTGAAAAATTGATTTTAGGCGTGATATATCGTCCTCCAAACTTAGATAGGGAACAAGGGAGACTACTTTGGGAGGAAATTGTTAAGGCCACAAGGCACGATAACGTAGTAATTCTAGGGGACTTTAACTTTAGTCAGATTGATTGGAATTTCTTGACAGGTAATTTAGAATCTAACGACTTTTTAGAGGTAGTTCAGGATTGTTTTTTGAAGCAGTTTGTGACAGAACTTACAAGGGGAAATAACCTACTTGACTTGGTTCTGGCAAGCAAGGAAACCCTTGTTAATAATTTAGAAATTACAGAGGAACTCGGCTCAAGCGACCACAAGTCAATTACCTTTAGCATTGAATGGATGTATGATAGTAGGGATAATTCAGTAACGGTCCCAGATTTTCGCTTAGCAGATTATAATGGACTTAGAGAACACTTATCAACTGTGGACTGGGGTGACGAAGAGAGGTCTCAATATGACAGTTTTCTTAACACTATACAGGCTGCCCAAAGAACATTTATCCCGTATAAAGAAATTAGATCAAGTAGAAATGACCCAAAATGGGTGAATAATAGGCTCAAGTATCTTTTAGGGCAGAAGAAAGGAATTTATAGGCGCATAAAAAGAGGTGAGGGTCATCTTATAAATCAGTATACTGACATTAAGAGGGACGTTAAAAAGGGGATAAGAAAAGCTAAACGGGACTATGAAATTAAAGTTGCTAGGGATTCAAAAACTAACCCAAAAAGTTTTTTCCTGGTTTATAGAACAAAAGTTATGGATAAGATAGGTCCCCTTAAAAATAACACTGGGCATCTTACTGACAAGGAGAATTATATGTGCTCTATTTTTATTAATTATTTTCTCTCTGTTTTCACACAGGAAGACACTAATAATATCCCAGTAATTAATTTTTACAGAGGCCCAGAAGAAGATATATTATGAAATATCACAGTCACTAGCGAAATGGTTATGAAACAACTAGACCGACTGAAACAAAATAAATCGCCGGGTCTTGATGAGCTTTTTGCAAGGGTTCTTAAGGAATGCAAAATGGAACTCTGTGAACCATTATCTAACATTTTTAATTTATCTCTTCAAACAGGTGTAGTGTCTGATATGTGAAAGATGGCTAATGTAATTCCTATTTTTAAAGCAGGGGACAAGTCACTACCGTCAAATTACCGCCCAATAAGCCTGACCTCAATTGTAGGCAAATTACTAGATTCAATTATAGCTGATATTATTAGAAACCATCTAGATAACCATAATTTGATTAATGATACTCAGCATGGATTCACGAGGGGCCGTTCCTGCCTATCTAATTTATTAATCTTCTTCAGTAAAGCTTTTGAGGCTGTTGATCACGATAAAGAATTCGATATTGTTTATTTAGACTTTAGTAAGGCTTTTGATAGAGTACCGCACCAGAGACTGTTAAAGAAAGTGGCAGCTCATGGCATTGGGGGAAAAGTGCTGTCATGGATCGAGTCATGGCTCACCAATAGGAAGCAGAGTGTGCATAAATGGGGTTAAATCCGAATGGGGACTTGTAACAAGTGGTGTTCCACAGGGATCAGTCTTAGGCCCATTGTTATTTATAGTATATATCAATGACCTTGACGAGGGAATTACTAGTGATATGAGCAAATTCGCCGACGACACGAAGATAGGTAGGATAATTGATTCAAACATAGATGTCATAAAACTTCAGGAAGATTTAGACAAACTTAATTCGTGGTCAGAAAAGTGGCAGATGCAGATCAATGTAGATAAATGCAAGGTTCTGAAGCTCGGGAGTGTCCATAACCCAAGCACTTATAAGTTAAATAACGTAGAACTTAGCCATACAGATTGCGAGAAGGACTTGGGGGTGATGGTAAGCAGCAACCTTAAACCAAGACAGCAATGCCTAAGCGTGCGTAATAAGGCAAATAGATTACTGGGATTTATATCAAGGAGTGTTAGGAACAGAAGTCCAGAGGTTATATTACAGCTTTATACATCATTAGTAAGGCCTCACCTTGATTACGCAGCTCAGTTCTGGTCTCCATATTACAGAATGGACATAAATTCGTTAGAAAACATTCAGCGTAGAAAGACTAAATTAATACATAGCATTAGAAATCTTCTTTACGAAGAAAGATTGAAGACCCTTAAATTACATTCACTTGTAAGACGTAGAATAAGGGGAGACATGATCGAGGTATACAACTGGAAAATGGGTATTAACAAAGGGGATATAAATAAGGTCTTAAGGGTATCTCCCCAAGAGAGAACCCGCAATAATGGATTCAAGTTAGATAAGTTTAGATTTAGAAAGGATATAGGAAAGTATTGGTTTGGAAATAGGGTAGTTGATGAGTGGAACAGTCTGCCTAGTAGGGTTATTGAAGCAAGGACCTTGGGTAGTTTTAAATTTAGGTTGGATAAATTCATAAGTGAGAGAGGTTGGATTTGAGTGGAAATTGCACATGAGTAAACAAAATTATCAAAGCTGATTTCTTGGGTAGCATTGAAAATTAGGTTGAACAAATATTATGTTAGTGGGATGGAATGTGAAGGACCTGCCTAGTATGGGCCAACAGGCCTGCTGCAGTGTTCCCCCTTTCTTATGTTCTTATGTTCAATAGGTTCAGCTATGTTGTAGAAGCCATTGTTCTGTTTGAAGTTGTTGGATATGCAGATAAGTGATGATTCTAGGATTCTTCGTTTTTGAGTGTTGTCTTCTCTGGCGATGAGTCTTGCGTTTCTGTAGTTGATTAAATGGTTGTGTGAATTTTCGCTAAACACCTCTCTAAACCTTTGGGCACCATCAGTCCAGCACATCTCAAACACTCTGGTGACCTTCTCTATCGCATTCGCAACATCAATATCAGGAACAAGAAACTCTCCAGCCTTGATGTAACATCCCTATTCACCAAAGTACCTACTACACAAGCTATCGATCTCTTGCGCAGGAAAATTGACGATTCGCTTGATTTTCCTCTTCCAGCAAGCGATTTCATCGACCTTGTTGAACTATGTGTCGGCTTTACATGTTTCTCTTTCGAAAATCAACTCTTTCAGCAAACTTTTGGACTACCCATGGGTTCGCCACTTAGTGCCGTCCTTGTGAACCTATATATATGGAACATTTGGAAGGTGAGCGATTTTCCACTATTATTCCCTCTTCTGTCACCTGGCTCCGTTATGTTGACAACATTTTCATCATAACTCCCAGACGGTTTAACGTTCAAGCTCTCCAACACAAGCTCAACCAGGTCGAGCCATCAATCCAGTTTACACTAGAAGAAGAAGTCGACAACACTCTTCCTTTCCTTGATGTTCTTCTCTGCAAAGCTGACCATGAACTTCGTTTTAAAGTCAATCGAAAACCTACCAATCAACATGATCTTCTCCACTTCTACTCTCACCACGACACCAAAACTAAAAGTGGTGTAATTATAGGCTTTTTCCTGTGCGCACTCAGAATCTGAAGCAGTGAGTTCCTTGAAGAAGAATGCTCCCTCATTGAACAAGTTTTTTCCAAACTTCACTATCATCGTCACTTCATTAGAGACTGCAGACGACGGGCATTAAACATCTTCAACACACCCAGAGAAAACACTGCTGAGAAGAGATACATAGTCCTCCCCACCAACTCCATTTCCAAACACGTTTCCAACATTTTTTCCAATACCTCATTCCGAGTATCCACCTCCACATTCACCACCATCAAGGACATTACCAGTAACAGACAGGACAAGCTTCAATCCACTGCAGGGGTATACACAATCCCTTGTAATGGCTGCAACAAATTATACGTCGGCGAAACATCCAGAGACCACCAAACACGTATTTCAGAACACCAGTACGCAGGCAGATCTGACGACTCAAGGAATGCCTGTGTTCAACACCGAAATTCACACAACCATTTAATCAACTACAGAAACGCAAGACTCATCGCCAGAGAAGACAATACTCAATACCGAAGAATCCTAGAATCATCACTTATCTGCATATCCAACAACTTCAACCAGAACAACGGCTTCTACAACATAGCTGAACCTATTGCCAAGAAACTTCTTCATCGCTATCCCACTTAAGAATGGAACACTGCAAAAGGTTTACACAGATACTTGTTCAATCTCTTTTTAGAGCTTCCCAAGGTTTAAGACTCCATCACACTACTCTGAAGATTGTCACATGCAGCATTCTCCACCTGACTAAATCCTATAAATACTCTTGAATCTTGTATCCAGATAGATCTGTTTGTGACTCGATAAAGCCCACTGCGTGGGCGAAACGTTGTAAATAAAGGATCACATTATACTGCTTTTGTGTTTATTTTTCCAAGGAATCCCTTGTTAATAATTTAGAAATTACAGAGAAACTCGGCACAAGCGACCACAAGTCAATTACCTTTAGCATTGAATGGATGTATGATAGTAGGGATAATTCAGTAGCAGTCCCAGACTTTCGCTTAGCAGATTATATTGGGCTTAGAGAACACTTATCAACTGTGGACTGGGGTAACGAAGAGAGCTATCAATATGACAGTTTACTTAACACTATACAGGCTGCCCAAAGAACATTTATCCCATATAAAGAAATTAGATCAAGTAGAAATGACCCAAAATGGATGAATAATAGGCTCAAATATCTTTTAGGGCAGAAGAAAGGAATTTATAGGCGCATAAATAGAGGTGAGGGTCATCTTATAAATCAGTATACCGTCATTAAGCGGGACGTTAAAAAGGGTATAAGAAAAGCTAAACGGGACTATGAAATTAAAGTTGCTAGGGATTCAAAAACTAACCCAAAAAGTTTTTTCCAGGTTTATAGAACAAAAGTTAGGGATAAGATAGGTCCCCTTGAAAATAACTCTGGGTATCTTACTGACAAGGAGAATGATATGTGCTCTATTTTTAATAATTATTTTCTCTCGGTTTTCACACAGGAAGACACTAATAATGTAGACAGCCTGTCTGCCTGCATAGACAGCCATGCTGTCTGCCAGCTGAGTTCATATTTCGTGCCATGCTAGTTTCCATAGTATTCCGCCAGAGGGCAAGCCTGGTAGGCGTACCCACGTCTACCAGACCCGCCCTGGCCCACTCTCGCTTGGCGCCCAGACAACTCTCAGTCAACAGGCCTACTCCTCTCCCTCTCGCAAGGGGCATGGCCCTGGGCCATGGCCACAGACACGCAGCCTGTTACCCACACCTTTATTACAAATAAAGTAAGAAGCCTCCGAAGCCTTATCATTTCAACCACGCCTCCAAAACTCCAAATAACACATCGTTATAAATGGTGACAGCGGTGGGAGTGGGACCCGTGACAGTACCCTTGTGTTGTAAGCAAACGACACACTGGTGTACATACTTGGCAATTTCCGCTGCCATCTTAGGCCAGAAATATTTCATTCTAGCCTGTTTGATGCTGCGGTCCTTCCCGGGGTGCGCTGCGCCTGGGACATCGTGGATCAACTTGAGAGTCGTGGGTACCAGGGACTCCGGTATCACCAGTTGGTGTACGGTTCTGCCGGGGTCCATTAGTCGACCTACACGACACAGTACTCCTTGATTGACCACTAAGTCTGTCAGCGGAACGGGCGACTTGACCCGCGGGCCAACGTCCTCCATGGTTAGGAATCAAAGGACTGGTGACCACACCGGGTCCTGCCGTTGGGCTCTCTCTAGGTCCTCGACGGAGAACGAGTTGTCTGCACTGACAAAGGCTCACATACTCACAATAACATTATTTCCATGGAATTCATTATACTACGGGTATGTGCACCCAGTGTGTCTTGTAAAGCCTGTATAAAGGCAAGGGCAATATCGCCCTTTTGAGTTAAATGTCACACCTTAGGATATGCTACTGTCAGTCATTGTTTGTAGATGTGAGGATGGTACAGCGCTCATGGATGTGCAGTCAAGTTGACGTCTGGCCCTGTGGACAACCTGTATATAGAAGACCCTAGTTCCTGTGTCAGCATTGGCTTGTTCTGTCCTCTGTCCAGCTGTACGGGCAGGCCGATTTTCTCTTCCCCGACTCACGAAGAGGGAGAGTTTTTTTTCGGCCTGCACCGGCAATTTCCTGTTGTAAATGTCAGGTGACCGGAAGCCAGTTTCCCCTGGGTAACCTTGCTTGCTTGTTTACACCTTCGTGCCCGCCAGTATTGTCGTGTCGAGACGACACGTGGTAGGTGGCCGAGCGGATGTAAACAGCCTATCCAGAGGCTGTTTCAAACTGTGCGGCACTATGGTGCTGCCCTCTATAGGCCTATCAGGTCGGGCTGGTCAGCCATGCTTCTTTCTCACTTCGACGGCCTACCTCACTGAATCAGGTTCTACCCAACTGGCTCCCGGTCCCCTCATGCTCTGTTCGCGTGTACACCTACACCTTGCCATTCATGGTCGGGTCGACCATGGGTAGCGTGACCGAGCGATGTAGACAGCCTGTCTGCCTGCATAGACAGCCATGCTGTCTGCCAGCTGAGTTCATATTTCGTGCCATGCTAGTTTCCATAGTATTCCGCCAGAGGGCAAGCCTGGTAGGCGTACCCACGTCTACCAGACCCTCCCTGGCCCACTCTCACTTGGCGCCCAGACAACTCTCAGTCAACAGGCCTACTCCTCTCCCTCTCGCAAGGGGCATGGCCCTGGGCCATGGCCACAGACACGCAGCCTGTTACCCGCACCTTTATTACAAATAAAGTAAGAAGCCTCCGAAGCCTTATCATTTCAACCACGCCTCCAAAACTCCAAATAACACATTGTTATAATAATATCCCAATAATTAATTTTTATAGTGTCCCTGAAGAAGATAAATTATGTAATATCACAGTCACTAGCGAAATGGTTATGAAACAAGTAGACCAACAGAAACAAAAAAATCACCAGGTCCTGATGAGCTTTTTGCAAGGGTTCTTAAGGAATGCAAAATGGAACTCTGTGAACCAATATCTAACATTTTTAATTTATCTCTTCAAACAGGTGTAGTGTCTGATATGTGGAGATGGCTAATGTAATTCCTATTTTTAAAGCAGGGGACAAGTCACTACCGTCAAATTACCGCCCAATAAGCCTGACCTCAATTGTAGGCAAATTACTAGAGTCAATTATAGCTGATATTATTAGAAGCCATCTAGAAAACCATAATTTGATTAATGATACTCAGCATGGATTCACGAGGGGCCGTTCCTGCCTATCTAATTTATTAATCTTCTTCAGTAAAGCTTTTGAGGCTGTTGATCACGATAAAGAATTCGATATTGTTTATTTAGACTTTAGTAAGGTTTTTGATAGAGTACCGCACCAGAGACTGTTAAAGAAAGTGGCAGCTCATGGCATTGGGGGAAAAGTGCTGTCATGGATCGAGTCATGGCTCACCAATAGGAAGCAGAGAGTGTACATAAATGGGGTTAAATCCGAATGGGGACTTGTAACAAGTGGTGTTCCACAGGGATCAGTCTTAGGCCCGTTGTTATTTATAATATATATCAATGACCTTGACGAGGGAATTACTAGTGATATGAGCAAATTCGCCGACGACACGAAGATAGGTAGGATAATTGATTCAAACATAGATGTCATAGAACTTCAGGAAGATTTAGACAAACTTAATTCGTGGTCAGAAAAGTGGCAGATGCAGTTCAATGTAGATAAATGCAAGGTTCTGAAGCTCGGGATTGTCCATAACCCAAGCACTTATAAGTTAAATAACGTAGAACTTAGCCATACATATTGCGAGAAGGACTTGGGGGTGATGGTAAGCAGCAACCTTAAACCAAGACAGCAATGCCTAAGCGTACGTAATAAGGCAAATAGATTACTGGGATTTATATCAAGAAGTGTTAGCAACAAAAGTCCAGAGGTTATATTACAGCTTTATACATCATTAGTAAGGCCTCACCTAGATTACGCAGCTCAGTTCTGGTCTCCATATTACAGAATGGACATAAATTCGTTAGAAAACATTCAGCGTAGAATGACTAAATTATTACATAGCATTAGAAATCTTCCTTACGAAGAAAGATTGAAGGCCCTTAAATTACATTCACTTGTAAGACGTAGAATGAGGGGAGACATGATCGAGGTATACAAGTGGAAAATGGGTATTAACAAAGGGGATATAAATAAGGTCTTGAGGGTATCTCTCCAAGAGAGAACCCGCAATAATGGATTCAAGTTAGATAAGTTTAGATTTAGAAAGGATATAGGAAAGTATTGGTTTGGAAATAGGGTAGTTGATGAGTGGAACAGTCTGCCTAGTAGGGTTATTGAAGCTAGGACCTTGGGTAGTTTTAAATTTAGGTTAGATAAATTCATGAGTGAGAGGGGTTGGATTTGAGTGGGAATTGCACATGAGTAAATAAAATTATCAAAGCTTATTTCTTAGGTAGAATTGAAAATTAGGTTGAACAAATATTCTGTTAGTGGGATGGAATGTGAAGGACTTGCCTAGTATGGGCCAACAGGCCTGCTGCAGTGTTCCTCCTTTCTTATGTTCTTATGTTCTTATGTACTAATATGAGGTAGTCAAGGTGGAAGTTTCTAAGGATCCAGGGTAGCATTGTGACTCCATCAGGACTCTTTTGACTTCTGTCAGACCTCTGTACTTGGGGTTCCCGTTCACCTGGGCAACGGACTGTGGTGAGACTTCTCTTCATGATGTCGTTGACCTCCTCATGTCTAGCATACTTCCCTTCTGATGTCTGACACACGAAACCATGAAGTCCGAATTGATCAGCCGTCGCCCTGCCGCAAATACACCTATGATCAGTGAGTATGGGGGCGGCTAGGCGAAGAGCAACACCAATCCGAATAGCCTGTGTGTTGATTCGAGTGCCCATGGAAGAATTGAGAACAGCTAAAAGGAAATCTCCTGAATGTGGTGCCTTCACCGCTAAGAGATGAGCTATGTCTTTCCTGAAGTATTGGTGAGCATTGTGTTGGCAATTTTTTCCATTATCGGTTTGTCCCAGTGGGACTGCTTGTGCTCTTTGGGAGGAATTGGTCTTCTTGAGGGGTCTACAAGGGTGTCCCACAGCATGGCTGCTTCAATGAACCTGGGGTCTTGAGCTCCTAACGCACCTCTCAAGTGTTCGGGGACAATCTACTTGACTAGTCCACTGGAAGCCAAACACGAGGACAGAAATACAGGTAAATCTACCTGCGTTGCCATGTGCACCCCTATACCTCCCAGTCGCACTGGAAGAGTTGCCTGATCCCATTGCTGGTTTTCCAGTGACAGATTCAGTGCCTTCTTAAAGATTGATCTCAGGAGTGAGACATATTCGTTGAGTGTTGGGTTGTTAAAAGAGGGTGCATACCTTTAGGAAGTAAGTGAGTCTTGGCAGAGTAAGACACCTTGTGAGGAGATACAGGGCATCATGGGAATCAAGATCCCTTATTCTCTCCTCCATTCTCTTCAGGTCATTCAGTGTGTCCTTTAGGACTGTGTCGATGGCCTGATGACCCAGCGGAGCTCCCAAGAGGGTGCTCTTGGATGGAATGGTAGTAGAGACTTTAGGAAGCCTCTACTACCATTGTGATGATTTCATACTTGGAGGGCTTGAGGATGAGTCCCAAGGCTTCTCCCTGTGTCTTCACCAGTTGTAGGTCCTCTAGAAGGGACTCTTATGTAACTCCCAGAGTGTCATCATCTAGGTACCAGATGTTGAGCTCGCTGTGCCCGCTGGAAGTTATCTTACCGCCAAGCAGAAGAGAAATGGATTGAGTGGGTCACCTTGCTGAACACCCTCTGATGAAGGAATTTCATGTTCACCAAACAAAAGAATTGAGGGTTTAATGTAGCTAGCTAAAATGAAGGGGAAAAGACTGGGGAACCGATCCCAAACAGCTGGCAAGACCACATCTCTTTTCACCATATTAAAGGGATTTCTAAAGGCTAGTTTGACTACGGCCTTGTCTTCTGGTAGGTCCCTGATGTAGGCCCTTGCCGCATGAGCTGCGGCTTCACTGCCTTGAGAGACCCCAAAGCCCAGTTGGTGTGGCTGGAGTAAACTGGCAGCTTCTACGCGAATGTTTCTTACTGCTGCTTTGGCAACGACGCGGTGAAGATTGTTACCAACAGCAATGGGTCTGATTCCCCCATCCTTCTTCTTCAAAGTACATAATGAGACTCCGAAAAAGAAAGGTTTAATTTCTTTTGGAATCCGCCCAGCCAGACAGTTGTTGACGAAGGTTGTTAACTCAGAGAGAAGAATTGATGGAGCTCTGCTGAGTACTGAAGTTATCATCTCTTTGATGTGTTGTGGTCGAATTGCAGTGTAATCTTATGCAGATCCTTCTGGAAATGACACTATCGCTTTATAAACTTCTGATTCTGGAAAATTTATTTGTCCAGTGAAGAGGTCTTCCTCAGGGTTGTTGTTAACGACTATGGTGTCCTTGTTGGGTGCTTGTCTCTTAGTGCTTGAGCTGTGGCCTCATCTTTGGAAGCAACAGCGTCGTCACTTGTGACTATTCTGATTGCTCCCACTGTGTTACCTTCTTCGATTTTTTTGCTAACCCGTGCGCAAATATTCTCGTCTTGAGTGGAATTTTTCTTGGGTCTGCCTCTGTGATTCCTGCGATGATGGGGCAGAGTTGCACAGTTATCTGTTTTTGGGTAGTTGTGCACTGCTTTCATGACTGATGTGGTTAGCAATTTGTCGCGTCTTGGGATCTGGAAGACAGACATTGCTGAACAGGAGCAGGTTGCGCCAAGCCTTAATGGTGCCTCGCGCTTTTAAACTTGTGGAGCCTCCATTCACCTGCTTAAGAAGGTCTGTGAATTTCCCTGCCGCATATTGACGAGCTGCTTTAGTAATGTGAGATAGGTACTGCTAGCAGTGGATTTGAATGCCATCAGAAGATCTTTGCAACTGAGGAAGTTACCATTGGAACTTTCATCTGCCTGTGCAGGCTGTGGGCTGCTCTCTGCAGGGACCATATGTGATCCAGCACACCAATTGTGTGCACGTATAAGTGCTCGATGCGCTCCACACACCTGACATGTGTCTCTTCTGTCATTGTTAGGTGCACTGTTTCCCTGGTTTCGTGGCTGCTGGCTGCATCATCTGCCATACTTCAGTCTGTGTGGTAAGCCCAGGCTGAAGAGAGAATGGCACATATGGGTGGAGGTCCATACCCTGGGTTGTTCATGGTGGGGAGGAGAGTGGGGGAGGAGAGCATAGGCCGAGTTGTTTTTGGTGGTCTCAAGTCCTCGTGGTAAGCGGGGGAGGGAGGAGGTGGAAGTAGATTGATGGAGTAGTGGAGGAGGTGTGATGACCTGGGGAGGCAGGCCTGGCAGAGTTGCCCACTCACTGCACTCCGTGACACCTCATTATACATAACACTACGCTATACACTATACATAGCCCCCACTATAAACAACACACCGATATACACTACACTATACACTCGTTATTGAAACGAATCTGCACGGTGTATGTGCGTGTCTTTGGGAAAGGGGGTGGAAACACACGCAGTGCTGCCCTCCCCTCATTGCCCCCTCCAACTGGATGACCGTTATGTATCCTCCCTCACTTTGGCACTGATTTTCACGTACACTACACATTTTTTAATTCTGACGGAAGAAATGAAATGCAGGTTCTTCTTGGCACTCCAAAACAAGCTGCAGGTATTCACACACCAGCCTTGACACTGACAACTTCAAGTGGGTGCCTGGTTGTCGGATAGGAATATTCACACAAACCTCTCTAGCTAGATATCGGGAAGTATTCAAAGAATAGGTGGTAGTATTAATGTTGGTAAAATTTCCACAAATAGTTGGTAGGAAGCTCAGCCTGCAGTTTTGTCCTGTCGGCCTCAGTGTAGGTGTCTCACTGCGCCACGTTTAGCACGACATATATATATATATATATATATATATATATATATATATATATATATATATATATATATATATATATGAGCACAGTCATTGCCCCTACTAATAGTGTCTTGCTTGAGCACCTCTGGGAAGAGATGCCATTGACACAATTCTCAGGAAGAAACTGGAAGAATTGAGGAGAATGGAACAACGAATAGGCAATCTTGACACCCATGATGCCTTGTACCTCCTCACAAAATGCTTGAGTCTGCCCAGGTTGACATATTTCCTAAGATGTGCTCCTTCATATGATAATCCTATACTGCACGAATATGACAGTATCCTGAGGCAGATCTTTACTAAAGTACTTAACCTTACTCTAGAAGATGGGCAGTGGAACCAAGCTACACTCCCAGTCAGACTAGGAGGCATTGGTGTCCGAAGTCATCTCAGATTGCTCTACCTGCTTTCCTGTCTTCATGCATTGCATCCAGAGGCTTGTAGCAGCAATTCTCCCTGAACATCTTAGGGACACGATTGGAATCCATGACCAAAAGTTCGTTGATGGAGCCAGGATCTGGGATAACCTAACAGGCTCTGAAACCAGGCCTGCTCCCCCAACAACTACAAACAGTCGCACTGGGATGGCCCAATAGTAGAGAATATAGCCTCAGCAATGCTTCAGAGTGTGTCAGGGAAGGATAGAGCCCGCCTACTTGCAGTGAGGCTCATCATGCAGGGGACTTTCTTTTGGCTGTTCCCAACTCCAGCCTTGGCACACGCCTCGACCCACAGACCATCCGCATTGGTGTTGCCCTTCGACTTGCCGCCCTATTCTCGCCGAACACAGGTGTATTTGTGGCAGTGAAGCAGCAGACCGATTCGGGTACCATGGTCTTGTGTGTCGAAATCCGAGGGAAAGATTGCAAGACATGAAGAGGTTAATAACATTATCAAGAGGAGCCTCACAACAGCCGGATGCCCAGCAGTAAGGGAACCACCCCAACTATGCAGATCTGATGGCAACCAAAAGCGTCAGATGGTATCACCCTTCAAGCCTGGACAGACGGCAAGCAGGTGGTGTGGGACTACACATGTGCATCTACCTTGGCTGATACCTATCTCCAGTACACCAGGGAGGAAGGAGGGGCTGCTGCCACCTTCAGGGAGTCCCAGAAGTCGAGAAAATATGGAGAACTTGCCCATCATTATATGTTTGTTCCCATAGGCTCAGAGACCCTTGGCTCATGGGGAAAGAGTGCATCTAAGTTCCTCAAGGAGCTGGGCAAAAGACTCAACAGGGTAACTAGGGATCCCAGGGCAGCTAGTTTTCTGTTCCAGCGACTCAGCGCTGCTGTTCAGAGGGTAATGCATGCTGTATTCTGGGCACGCGCACCAGCTCGGAAGAGCTGGATGAGATTTTCGCATTATAATCAGTGACAAAGATGTAACAATATGTACTAGACATGTATCTCTCACCTCGTGTACTGTATATGCCATCTTTATATCAACAATGTATCTCTCAAATCTTTTGTACCATATTATGTAATAAAATATATATATATATATATATATATATATATAGGGTCGGCCTAGGAAAGGCTGGAGGGAGGGGTAAAGGAGGTTTTGTGTGTGAGGGGCTTGGACTTCCAGCAAGCATGTGTGAGCGTATTTGATAGGAGTGAATGGAGACAAATGGTTTTAATACTTGACGTGCTGTTGGAGTGTGAGCAAAGTAACATTTATGAAGGGATTCAGGGAAACCGGCAGGCCGGACTTGAGTCCTGGAGATGGGAAGTACAGTGTCTGCACTCTGAAGGAGGGGTGTTAATGTTGCAGTTTTATAACTGTAGTGTAAAGCACCCCTCTGGCAAGACAGTGGTGGAGTGAATGATGATGAAAGTTTTTCTTTTCGGGCCACCCTGCCTTGGTGGGAATCGGCCGATGTGTTAAATATATATATATATATATATATATATATATATATATATATATATATATATATATATATCCTAGCTAGCCGGGGATCGAACCTGTTGTTTTAGCCCATCTCGTGGGAAGTAAGTCAAAATTCACAATGCTCTAACCACTGGACCATACAACCCTACAAACATCATGAGCCT